>VDFB02271358.1:601226986-601497886 GCA_007258455.2 Sequoia sempervirens
TAGCCTTGTGATGTGCTTTTACCGGTGATGTGATTGTGTATGTATGTGTTAGATGTATATTTCTTATGTGTTGTTGCTTATTGATGTAAAAGAGGGATAACTATGCTGTGTTAAATGTGAATGTATTGTGACTCTGTGGTATAAAATAGATTGGATATTATTGTGTATCGTAAATGGTGACTTAAAATATGTTACTGAATCATGTTATGGTGAGTATTTTTGTTAATTTAAAGTAATCATTGATGTGTATTCTTTCTATGATGTTTTGAAGATGCTTGTTGTAATGAAAAAATTGAGTCGATAAGAGTACTGGCTTTGTTACTAATGCCGAAACCAAGGATGTTATTATAAATAAAAGTAGTTAAGAAGATATTGTTTTCAAATGTGAAGCCGAATAGTGATTCTAATTGCAATGATTCAGAAAGAGGGTGTACATCAATTATAAATTAGAGAGATTTTGGTACTAATGTGGTTATGTTCCATTTTGAGCCATGTGACTTCCAGCCATGTGACTTCCAGGAGTAAGTCGAGTTTTAGGGGGGGAGGATGTAATACTCCTCTGGCTAAGGAGTCGGAAGAGAAAGATAGGTCAAGGGCTTCTTCTGGTATTTCATACGTTGAGATTGAATTAATTAAATAAGGGTAATATTAATCATTAAAATTTTAGATTAAATTGTATTTAAACATCTAATTATTTAATTTATTTGTAGAAAAAGTCATGAGTTTATTAGATGTTAATTAAATAATAAATTGTGTTTATTAATTCAATTAACTCACTGGTTGAGGATAATTATCAGGAATTATTTAAAGTAATTGGATAATATGCTTTGCAAGTAAGTTGTAAAAAGCGGAAATTAAAACAAAAAAATATTGAAAATAGAAAAGTAAATAAATAAAAGAATGAAAAAAGATGAAAGAACAAATGAGAATTGAGATTTAACAAAAAAAAAAAACTTGCTTTTAAAAAAATATAATTGCTTTTATTTATGAGTTTTTTTTTTTATGAGCTTTTGAAAGCAATGGGGAAGATCTTTTATTGGACTTTTAATTGAAAAATGGAGGGGTATTCGGGGGGAGGAGATTACCATTTTTGGATGGTGAAAATTTGCATCTTTTCGGGGGAATAATTGATTATTTTCTCCCTCACACTCCACCGTACAGTCTTAGCCAATCTTCCGTATATAATCTCCATAGAGTCTCTGTAGTATATCACCAGAACGGAAGCTCTCAGGAAATGGGGTAGCCATTGAAGATGTAGCCCCTGAGATGGTTAATTGGATGATCTTACTTGACTGTGTAATCGGTCAATATCAAAAGGAGAGCATGGAAATCAAGTTTGGAGCACGGTTTGGTTGGTGCTGGAGTATTGACAATAGAATTTAAAGGGCTCAATTTGAGGGTTTATTATTGATAGATGGGAGACAATCCACAGAAGTTGTGTTCATAGTTGGCGGTAATATGAAGACCTGATATCAGGAATAGAAGCATTCATGTCTGAAGAATTAACTCTATCATGTTACTGGTATATCGACTAGGAAGATCACACTGCTGGAACATTATCGTGGCACTCTGGCACTAGCGTAGAATATCATCTCCCCACTGGCCGACACCTGGAGAAGACGGCTTATTATGTGCTGACCCTGCAACTTGGCAAGGCATCTGATGGAGGCACTTCTTGAGAGTTGGGAGCGACTGAGATAAGTTTTCCATACTTTGATCACTCGCTACTTTGTCTTAAAGGTGTACATTAATTATTTATATTATATTTGTCTTGTTTCCGTCAATTAAAATTGGCCTATATGAATTGTTTTTTTTATCTGGTGGTTCGTTTAATAAGTTTGTGCTATGGGTTGGTTTCCTTGCTTTAGCCCAAGCCGTATAGAATAATGTGGTCACTTGACTCTCATTTCTACGACATCATTAGTGAAATCTATTTGAGGAAAATTTTGTTATCTGCACCTCATACTCGGCCCTGTTTTTCTATTCTTCATCCTTTTGCATGCTTTGTCTCTCACAATTTCGACTGCCCAAGTGAATCTGCTTCGACCTTCTTAGTCCCTTAAGATCTGAATTCCCTTCATTATGTCTATCAACAATAATCCATTTTACAATTGTCTCCATTGTTTGAGAAAATATAAATTTAAAACTACACGTCATAAACAATTATCTCTTTGAACAAAATCAGATCAGACTCATTTCCATGTTGATAGCGATACATATCTGGGTCTGAAACAAATAAGCTTTGAATTAACCTTGAATGGCCTCTCATGTGGCTTCGACTTGTACACGCCCATCCGTCAATCACCTTATCTTGTCATTCCCTTGAATCTTTACGTTATGGATGAGGAGATGCAAGTAAATGAATCTAGTTGCTGCCATTTGAATATAAAGTATTCGGTGCCTCACAGCCAATGATTCATCTCTTTCTCTTACTGCAGATCTTTGTGCATATTGTTCGCTTAAAATCTCTAACCCTATACTTAAATCTTTCTGACTTCTCTTGCTCGAAAGTTTCTGTGCTTTTAACTTAAGCCTTTCTGCGCTATCCTTCTATCATTGCAGTCCATGAGATGACATCTCCTTGTGGCATTCTATCTAAACTCGCGGCCATGTCCATGTATCTTATAGATGTTAAATTTATGCTTCCTCTTTTATATACAAGTGTCCTATCCTGTGTCTTCTTATGCGTACTGGTTTGTCGCTTGAGGAGTTCACTAGTTGATCAAATAAATCTGCTTATGCTTACATGGACGCTCGCCCATACACTACCTAATGATGATGGACATATTTGGGCTGGGTGTTTGTCTAACTGTAGTCTGCGGGTTCATATTATGCGTGAACAGTAAGTATCTTTTTGTGATAGGATTTTGGTTGGAATGCTTTAGGCTTAATGTTTGATGAACTTGGTAGGCGTCCTTCGCCAAACGTGAGGATTTGGTTCGTTCTTCCTGAATGCTCTATGTTGAAATATATAGTTTTATAGGCAGCCTTTCGATTATAACAAATGCTCATGTATATATATATGTATTTGTATAGAAGTAGAATAATTTTATTGCCTTGTACATTTTCAGATAAACTTATCAGCGTCACCATATGAATTTATTGGATAACTAAATACCTATGTTTCAGTTGAATATAAACGTTTGATAATGTTAGTTGCAGTTTTATTTCAATAATAAATGAATGATAATGTTTTCTATGATTGCTTTACCGATATATATATGTAGAGGTATACTATAGTATGGTCGTTAATAATGAGAGAATTTTGATATGTGATTTAAAATTCTATAATATGATGGATATTGATTGGGTTATAAATTCATTTCTATCGATAATGTGTATATAAATATTGATTGGAATTAGATAATGTAATGATCTCACTTTATCGTCAATATGATAAAATATATAATAATATCACATAAAATGGCAAAGGAATGTGATAGATTAAATAATAAGCAAAGAAATGAGTAATATTATTTAATAAAAGATTTCTTTTTTTAATTGGATAAGTTATAATTATAGTGAGCATTTATTTGTGATCATAATTAAGTTAAATTGATAGATAATTGAAGTAATTGTATTATCTTATATATATTCGAGGGTTAAGGTTAAATACTAAAAGAATGTTTTAAAAGAATGACTTAATGGAACTCTAGAATGTTATTTAATAAAGAATTTAAATTGGGTTTTCTTATTAGATGGGTATTATTAAAAGAATATTTAAATGGTTGAAAGCAATTGGTTTGGGTAAATTTTAAGGGAATCGATCTATTTTATACCTTAATAATTGAGAGTTAGGAAAAGTTAATAATGCTAAGGGGTGAAAGTTTGGGGATTAATTAGTAATAAGTATCTAAGAGGGTTGCCTTGTAATTTAAATAATTGGAAATTAAACATGGAATTAGGTTATGAATTTAAGGGAATTAGTTAAAGTGAATGGATTAGATTATCTTTAATAGTTAATACTTGTCCTTTGTAATCATTTAATAAATTGATTTGATATTCATTTAATAGTGTGGGTTTTGACATATCCTTTTATATGCAATTCTATTCTGGCTGACTAATGACATTGTCCATTGAGTATTATTTAGACAATTTCTTGAATGATTATTTTTTTTCCTTGCATTCTTTTTACCATTGATTCATAAGTCCTTGATAGGGATAGTTACTTTTATAACTCTTGTGAGTATGATTGACTAGATTGTCGAGCGGTTTGGTCTTCCAATTGTGAATGCAAGTCGTTAATGGCTACTGTTGTTATGCCTTGTGACCTTTCTTTTGCAAGGATGAATAAATATTTGAGTAGGCTATTTTTATTTTATTTTTGCAAGATTATGCTTCCTAGTTCTTCAGTCTTCGGCTTCACCTAAGTGGGTGGCAGCCGCCTAAGAAACTGTCTGGGGTGATGGACCCTAGAAAGGGTTGCATACCCACTCCTTTAGTATGTATTATTGTATGGGTCTCATAATGCTTATGAACAGAGGTTTGAGTTTAGCGTGTATTCGTGGTGTTGTGTTACTTTTGTGTTGGAGTAGATTCCTCCTTGAACGTCTTATGAGTGAACCCTTGGTTGGTCAGTCATTGAGTTGGAGCAGCTCAAGTTGTCGAACTACGGTGCCTCTGCGAATTATATACGTAGGCAAGGCCATCGAGTGATGAGCTCCCGAGGCATTAGGTCGGGCCCCTAGGACTGTTCTTCTGAGTCTTGTTCGAGTCTTGTCGTTTATCTCCGTTAACATAAAAACTACCATTGAATTATATAGTTTATCTTAGTAATCTTGTGCTAACTATCTTTGATCTTATGGGTGTGTCAAGTCATGTAGACTTTGCAGGTATAGGCATTGGGAGCAAGGACTTGTCGATAAAATAGAATGTAAGAGGTATGTTAAGCTAACCTAAGTAAGTAGACTCTATTACCAAAGTTAATAAATCACTTCTATCTTTTCGTGTAGCTTGTGTGATCATTGAATATAGTTACAAGTGGTGAATTGGGTTGTTGTTATCTTTGTTTTTGTTGTTAGTTGCTTGTGAAGTAACCTCGCGTGCCCAGATAACTAAGTGTATTAGTGTAATGTAATGTGTTATATGTTTATGGTTAATGTTTCTTGTATGCTAAATTGTTATGTTTTAAAAAAAAAAATTTGTTTGCTTTGTCGATGTACTCTGGGTTGCATGACGAGCGTTACACATGCTCTCCTTTTCCATGTCCACTCTCATAAAAATACCATAAAAAATTGGTGTTGTGTCTAGCATGTTGATGGATTAACCAAACAAAAGCTTTTGCAGACTTAAATTGTCATATGAAGTTACAAATAATTACACTTAAACCAAATTAGCTTAAAAAAACTAGATATACATGTACATGTATGTATATATACACATGTATACATGTGTACACAACATATTATATATAAGTAATTGAAAAATTTAAGTCTCAAAGTTAAAAGTAAATAAATTTAAATTTAAAAAAGGTTATATGCAGGATCATCATGGAAAAAATAGTTCCTTAAGTGGCAAAAAATTTAGAAAAATCGAAGTTAGGCAACTTGAAATAAAAATTTGAATTTAAGTTATCTATATTATTTCAAAAATATGTAGGAATAGAATCTCTAGAAAATTGAATGTAGTTTCTAAACTACTAGGCTTATTTTTTTTACAAAAATTATTTGGTGAAAATTTGAAATTTCAATGCAGTAGGACTTAAATTTCTTGGAAAAAATAAGAAGTAGGTGTATGTCTCTCCACCCTAATCATAATAAAATGATAAAAGAAATATTATAATATTTTAGATATAAGTAGAGGACTCATGTGGGTATGTGCAAGATCATCATGGAGAAAACAGGCCCTCAAGTGGCAAAAAATTCAAAAAAATCAGAGTTAGGAAACTTGACGTAAAAATTTGAATAAGTTATCTATATTACTTTAAAAATATGCAAGAATAGAATCTGTACCAACTTGAATGTAGCTTCTAAACTACTAGGTTTGTTTAAAAAAAACAATCTATTTGGTAAAATTTGAAATTTCAATGCAGTAGTACTTAAATTTTAGGGAAAAAATAAGTTGGTGTCTGTCTAACCACCCTAACCACAATAAAATGATAATATTATTTTATAAGATTTTAGATCATATAAGTAGATGACTCATGTCCCGATGTGATGCATATTTTCTTTTAATATTTTTCCATCTAAATAATTAATTATGAATTTTTTATTACAACTTTTAAAAAATATAAAAACTTGTACATATGTCTAACCACTTTAACTTGGTCAAAACTTTATGAAATTCAATTTTTCCTTTTTTAATCCTATAGTATACAAAGCATAGAATGTGATGCATGTTTTGGATTCAAAAAATGTGATACCATTTTAAAGCTATAGATGTTTTTCAATCAGCCTATGAATCAGGACTTTAGTCCTAATTCAAATAGAAAATGAATAATAATTACTTATTAAATTCAAAGTAAGGCATAATTTATATTGGTGAAAAGTTGAGAATCTCCTTTAAAAAACCTTTTTGTTTCATCAATTTTGGGTAAAAAAAAAGTCGTCAGCCACATACCCATCATATTGTCACTTTTTGACATCCTATGATCCTACACATACCCATGTCCCGATGTGATGCATATTTTTTGTAATTATTTTCCAAGTAAATAATTAATTATGAATTTTTTATTACAACTTTTAAAAATATAAAAAATTGTATGTTTGAGCACCTTAACTTGGTCAAAACTTCATGAAATTCATTTTTTTTAAGCTTATAGTATGTGAAGCATAGAATGTGACATGTTTCAAATTCAAAAAATGTGATACCGTTTGAAAGCTATAGATATTTTTCATTCAACCTATCAATTAGGACTTTAGTCATAATTCAAATAGAAAATGAATAATAATAATTTATTAAATTCAAAGTAAAGCATAATTTAAATTGGTGGAAAAGTAAGAATCTCCCTTAAAAACCCTTTTTGATTTATCAATTTTAGATAAAAAAAAGTCATCAGCCACATACCCTACAAATACCCATCATATTGCCACTTTTTGGCCCATCATGATCCTGCACATACCCGAAAAAAAAAAGTACTTACCAGCACATCTATCAGACCATATCCAATGTTGTTCAACATTTATCCCACATCATCTCAGGTCTTTAAAAATATTCTAAAAGAATGAGCAACACAGTTTCTATCATGACCCCTATCATCATTGATATGAAAGTGAACCTCTTTGATGATAATTTCATCATATTTGCTACTTTGTATACAATCTACATGAAACTCAACATGCCTATAGAAAACTTGCCCCTCTTTGATAAAATTTAGTTTATTATGTTGTGTCAAAGAAAAAGATATGCCCCAATTAAAGTAGTATGAGGAAGGATGATGAGGAGGTAGTGGTATGCCCGCTCGAGAGGACAAGAGGGTTCAAAGAACATGAGTGTGCTCTTGAAATTGATGAGAGGAATGGAAGATTCTGGAAAAGAGAAGAGGAGAAAATAGATAAAGATGACGAAGATGTAAAATTGAAGAAATGTTAGAGTGGAAAAGATGAATGTTAACATAGAAGACATGGATGTTAGCATGGAAGACATTAGTGTTGACATAGTGCTAGTTGAGATAATTTGCATATATATATTTGGTTATGCAAGGCTTGTGCATTTAATAATCATTGGGTGGTAAAATATGCCAAATGAACAACAAATACCATGGTACGACATAGAAAAAGGTGTATAAGGTGAACTGCCAATTTTGTAGTGTTCTATGGACTTCTCTTACACTCTTAGGGTTTTTTACCTAAAAGGAGAGAGACAGAACACTAAAATCGAGATGGTTCACTCAAAATAGTGTATGTATGATGAAATTATGACTAAATGCAATGATTTAGATGTAGTAAACTAGTAAAAGCTATTGATTATTAAGTGAAAACTATTGAAATGCAACTTGTAAAACACATTGTGATATGCAAACATGAATTAGAAATGAATACAAATTGCAACAAAAAGGATGAAACTGAAAGTGTGCACCTGAGATATTTATGAAGACTAGAAATGACTTCTAGAATACGTATGATCCTAATTTTTAGGCTTGGTGGGACACATTCGCCATTCTGAGCGAATTACTCCCAGATTTGTGAGACTGTTCTAGACCCTATTTTAGACAAATGGGTATCCAAAAATGAAAAAAACCAAAATTAGGCCTGGCAGTGGGACTCATTCACTACTCATGGTGAATGAGTCAACTTTTTAATTTCTAAATATTCTAAGGTGGAAACATGAGCCTTTGGGTTGCACTTTCTACTTCTCCAAGTGTCTGGTTCTAAAACTATCAAATTCATGCCTAAAGGTGACTTTTTGTTGATATTTTTCCTTATTCAATGAAGAGGTGAATTGAAAAACATTGCAATGTTTATAAGCCTCCAAGATGTCTAAATCTGCAAACACATAAGACAAGGAAGAGAAATGTTGGATGTTAGGGCATGGGGGTTTGCCTCGATCAAACCCCTTTTAGGTAATTAAACCAAAATAGAGAAAGAATGTAATGAAGCATGCAATAATAGATTCAATACCTTGCCATGAAGATTAATCTTGACTGTCTATGGAAAAACATGAAGAATCTGCCCTTGAGTGTCTTAGGAAGAAATCTTGGTGACTTACAATGATAAAACCCTAACTTGCTTGACTTGAAAGAGTAAATGGATGATGAATGAGTTGTGAAATGAGTTAATGGATGTAAATTAGGGTTTAGAGACTTATATTTATAGGCAACCAACATTATTTTCTCATAAATTAGATCCCTAAGGCCGACATGTAAAAATAATAAAATTAAATTTTAGTTTTTCCTGCTCAAAGGTCAAAATTGGCCCAAATGGGACTTATTCACCACCTTGCAAAAATCAGTCCCACCTGGTAGGGACTCATTTTCCACAAGTGGTGAATTAGTCCCAGTGGGGCCCATTTGAGAGCTAGGATGCTAGGAAGTAAGAAAATAAGGTTTTTATGGTGATTATATTGGGTATTTCATCAAATATTTCCTCGGGATGCATAATATGGGATAATAAGGGCTTATTAATCATGATGTTAAGGTCAATTAGGACTTGGGACACATAATTCATTGTGAAAGTGTGATTAAATACACTTTACAACACTAAAATGAGGTCCACATTGCCTAGGAAGGCACAATATCCAGTGTGAATGTGTAAAAAACATTACAACACTAGATTAGCATTAAGTCTATTTTACAATCCTTCTAGATTGATGTGGTAATGTCATTAAAAAAATTTATAATGTTGAATTAGGGAGAAGATGGGTTCATTAAGTCCAGAAAAGCATGAAAGTCCTTTACAACACTTTACAACACCTTTACAAGACATTGTTAAATGCATTTGAAAGGGTCCAATACCTAGTGTGGATGTGAAAAACACATCACAACACAAAATCAAGGCCTCATTAAGTCTTATATGTCATCAATTATTCTCCAAATCAAGCAAGCTTCCTTTTTTCTACGGCACATTCATCCCCCACTTTAGTGAGAGGATGAACTTGCTTCAAACTCACACTAAAGTAGACATTGAAGAGAGATCTGTAATACCCCTCATGTTACTGCTTGACCTTTGACATTCACTGTGGTTTTGTTTGGCACATTGTGATTTTGGTTGATACTATTGCTATTATGTGTGGTAGCTTAGACTATTACTATACTCTTATGATGCCATGGATATTGTGATAACATTTTATTATGATCATTTGATGGAGTTATTGGAATGCAGTAGACTATAGAATAGTAATTTATGATGTGGTGCAAAATTATAATGCTTTATATGATGATATGTTTTGGTGAGGGGACAGGTAGCATCACTCGTTCGCGAGCGCCCTGCTACGCTGTGAATCCTCCTCACAATGCTTTGATTTTATGTATGTGTATTGTATATCACCTTGTTGGATGTAGGCTTTGCAGGAATAAGACTCGATTCCACCTATTTCGATAGGTCTGGGCGAGCATTGAACCAACCCAACAACAGGAAGTTGAATATTTAAGGTGACATGAAAAGTAACTCCGCACCAAGGTGTCAACAGTCTTGTATCTTCTTGGTTTGTGCGTATTGGTCACATTCATTTGTGTAGTTACATTGGTCTTTGTATGATTTTATGATTTGTCTAAAGTGGTGAATGGTCTTATGTGGTAAATTAAATAATTAAGTAATTAATAAAATAAAAACATAAAATAATAATTAAATATGGCAATGAGTAAATATTGTAGTAATAAAAATATTACATTTATTTTGAGTCTCTCAATGGTTGATTTTAATAAGTAATTATTTAATAAAGAATTGTGGAGATGATGAATATTTATATATTTGTTTAAATAAAAGTTCATGTTTGTGAATTTAAAATTATTTAGTTTTAATCAAATACATGAAAAATGAAAAATGAAATATGGAAAAGGCAACAAAAGGAATTAAGGTTAAATATTATTTGGATTATTCTTGAAATGTGACCTCTGGTATTCACGGGAAGAGGAATTGAAAGGATTCCTGGGCATGGAATTTAAGAAGGGTTTTTCTTTGTTTGAGGGGATTGTTTGAATGCTGGAGGAATTTTATTTCCAATTATTTTCTGTCCTTAGTTATTTTTCTGTTTCTGGAGAATTGGTGAAGAGGAAGGAAGATTTGGATCTGTTGCTGGAAGATTGGCAGGAAGGAATTAGTGCAGCAAGAGGATCAAAGCTTCTTCAATTTTCTGCAAGCGAAGGACGCCAGGTTCTTTTCTTTTAATTAATTATCTTCTGTTAAAATAGGAATTGCCCCTGTGAATGAAATTTGTATTTAGGGTTGAAAATTAAATAATGGTAGGAAGAAAATTCATTGGGGTTACAGTTTAATCAAAGGAAATTTTAGCAGGGAATTGGGATTTGTTATTCATTTAATAGAATCTTCTGTGGGTTTTGGGCTGTTCATTTAAAAAGGGGGTTTTATTTCAATCTGGAAATGAATAGTAGCTTTATTGTCTCATTTGTTTTTTTTTTTTTTAAATATATATTTATAAAAAAAAATACATACTTGGTTAAGAACAATTTCCCTTCAATGAAATTCTGGACTGTAATATTTGTGTTATAAAATATTTTCTTTGTACTGAGTACAGTGTTTATTTTATTTCTGATTTTGAAATGCCCAGATTTTTAATAAATATGTATATATATATGTATATATATATATATATAAATATATATATATATATATATCTATATACATATATATATATATATATTCATACATATGTAAATAGTGAATAAAAGAAATTAAATTTATTGAATTTCGTTATTCCCCGTCGCACTGTGCACCGTATTAAATTTTGGGGAAATTATTTATATTTTATATGTTATTTGTTTGGCTGTGTGTGGGGGTCGGCCTTGGCCGTACCCACCACGCCACCGGTCCGTGTGACAGTCTGCGGACTGTCCATGGCAGTCTGTAGACTGCCCACGGCTGGCGGCGTAGTTTCCCGTGCTGTGTGTGTTGGGAATTAAAAAATTTCCCATTGAAATTTAAATGTAATTAAATCTCGATTAATATGCAAATTTTATATTTTTAATTATGTGCGGATTTTTATAAATATATATATATATATATATACATATATACATATATATGTATATATATATGTATATATATATATGTATATATATATGTATATATATATATGTATATATATATGTATATATATATGTATATATATATATATGTATATATATATATCAATATATATATGTATATATATATATCAATATATATATGTATATATATATTTATATTTATATATACATATTTATTAATTTACTTATTCTGATTCCTCCGATTTATCCATTACTGTATTATTTAACTAATTTAACTGTTATAAAATAAATAAATAAATATGTTTTGTTTCCTTTCTGGTTTATTTATATATTCTATTAATTTAACTGTTATTAAAAAAAATATATATATATATGTAGATTCTGTTTCTTTTCTGATTAAAAATAAAGCAGAATTTGTTACAATGAAAATAATAGTAAAATAGAAAAAAATTTGTCTTATGGATTTGTTAAATTATAACTTTGAGTGGGTATTGTTAGCAGAAAAATCATTTACGAAAGTAAAACAGCATTGTTTATTTATTCTGGTTTTAGTATGACTGTATTTTAGGAATGGAATTTATTTTGTAATCTACTTTGGAATTAAATAAGTTATCTCTTTTATTTATATTCTTGAAATTAAATCTTGTTGCATTATTGGGTTTGGGACTTTGATTAATTCATCGATGTGGGAACCCTTTTTGTGTTAATACTTTAGTCTTCCAGAGGATGTTGGTTTTGTTTGAATTTTTCATCTTGAGTTCTGTTGAGTTATATTTTATTGATGGGGTGTACCAAATTTACAAGATTATGTTATGGTGTTAAATTGCGAGATGGTCTATGCCTCGTATGTTGCTTTTGTTGTTGTATTTTGACGTTTATGATTGGCATGGTACAACCCCTGTTTCCTCTTGGTTTTGGTTGGGTCTCTAGGGAGAGTGGCTCCTCGTGGGGGCCGACGCCCCGTTTAAGGGGAAGGGCTCAGGATAACCCACGAGTGAGTTAGTAATCAAGTGAAAACCTTATAATTAACCTAGGAGGGTTGGGTAGTAACAACATTACAAGATTTAAAATATGGATGCCTCATCTTCATTAGTGCTTCCGCAGGCTAATGGAAGGCTGTGAAGGCCGTGGTCGGCAAGGTCGTAACGTCGTCCTCTCGAGAGGTTTATGGCTCCGCATTAGTCACCCTATGGACCGGCGCCTCCAGTTGGGAGGAAGAGCACAGGACAGCCCATGTAGGACTATGCGATGACACTCTCCCCTAGTTGCCCATGTGTTTGCGTTATTGTGTTCCTCTGGAAATGGGTTATGGGAGTTGTTTTAGATTGTTGTTTGAATTGATTAAATTGATTTATGATTATTGTTCTGATACATCTTTAGCATGTGTTGTATGATCTCACTTATATTTGATTTACGATCTTGCATCTTTATGACATTGTGATATGATGTTATTGGTTGCTCATTTTAATTGGTGTATTGTGTGATGGATCTATGTTGGTACTTTTTGTATGGTTGTACTTTTGTTGTCATTCTTGGTCGGAGTTACTTCTCTGTCACCTCTTAGCACGGGGGTGGTCGGGTGGAACGTGCTTCGCACACCGTTGGGTTCCCCATCAGCGTCCGTGGCTTCAGTCTCATCCAGTTGAAGATCTATTCCAGTCGATCTCCTTGTATTTTGATAAGCTTGTGAATTGTATTCATCCCACATGTTTGGGATTCATGATGTAACTATATTGATGATGTAAAATTTAAAGGATGTTGTAATCTACTTTATAACTTTATTTGGCTATGTAATTTCTTATGGGTTTATCTTATGTTGTCATTTATAGTTCTTTTGATATCTTATGAGATGATGTTTAGTAATGTCTATTTTCGAAGTGACCTCGTGGGCCCCAAAGGACATAGTTGTTTATGTGTTTGTGTTTAAATGGAATGAAGTATATATGTATGTATATGATCATTTAATATTGGTATGATGATTATTTATCTTTCTTAAAAATAAAAAATAAAAAATATTTGCGTTCTTTTGTTGTTTGTTTATTGGGGCTTGCATGGTGGGCGTTACAAGATCTGAGTGTATAGATGTAGATGATAAAGAATGAGAAAGATCAAGAAGGAAACCAAGCCCCTAGGATCCAAGATCCTTAGTCAAACCATCAAGATATACAATCATGTAATGGCAAGAAAGGAAAATGTGTTGAAAAAGATGCCCTCACTCTAGGGCCATGGAACATCAGGTTGTTCACAAGATGAGTTGTCCCAAAGAAGTGGTTTAGTGAGAAATTCATACTAGTGTGTTGGCTTCCCACCATATAATGAAAAATTCATGCCAGTGTGTTGGCTTCCCATTACACAAACCATACCAAAGTTATGCTCCTAATATTATTGATAAGGAACCACAATGAAAATGCTTTTTGTAAATGTTCTTAAATATGTAAAGAATTTTGCTCAAGGGGATTTTTCTCTGTTCATCTAAGGTTTTCTTCTTAGGGAGCATTGTGCCTAATGTCTCCAAGAGAGGACAAGTTAGGGTGTCAGATTGTTATCCATGGGATGCCTCATTCATATGAAGCCACTTGAGTTGATCGTACACTCTTGGAAGGCATAACACCCAATGACACCACCAAGAAGAGGACACATCACAAGAAAAAGAAAAATCGCACCATGAAATTTTCCAAAAGATGTCATCTATGCATTGCCCCACTTTAAAGTGGTTGCTACACACCGTTCTATGAGAAATTGCTTTAAAGTAGAAGAGGGTATGAGAGCTTCATATGGTTTCGATAAGCTACGTCATGAAGAAAGGGAGTATGTCACATGTGAGTCAACCTTAAGACATGTCATCCATATCCCAAGCTTTCTCTTATACCTTCATGAAAGTTTAATGACTAGTCAAAAGAGACAACAAAAAGTGACCTTTGGTGATAAGGCTTTCTAACTCTTTGCCCCCACTTAGTGCAGGACAAGGGTGAGCCTAGAATGGATGATGGTATGTTGTACCTTGCAATGGATGCAAAACATGCAATAGTAAGTATGCTATTATCCTACAACTATTACATGGCAAGGAGCAACAACTAATGTTATTTATTTTGATAATTACACAAAGTTTTTGGGTATGTTCAGGATCATGATGGGCCAAAAAGTGGTGTTCTGATGGGTATTTGTAGAGTATGTGGCTGACAAATTTTTTTAACCCAAAGTTTATGAAATGAAAATGGTTTTTAAAGGAGATTCACAGGTTTCCACCAATATAAATTATTCTTTACTTTGAATTTAATAAATAATTATTATTCATTTTCTATTTGAATTACGACTAAAGTCCTAATTGATAGGTTGATTGAAAAACATCTATAGCTTTCAAATGGTATCAAATTTTTTGAATCAAAACATGTGTCACATTCTATGTTTCACATAATATAGGATTAAAAAAAGAAAAATTGAATTTCATAAAGTTTTGACCAAGTTAAGGTGGTCAAACATACATTTTTTTATATTTTTTAAAAGTTGTAATAAAAAATTCATAATTAATCATTTACTTAGAAAAAAATTACCAAAAAATATGCATCACATCAAAACATGATTCCTCTACTTATGTATAAAATATTATAAAAAAATATTATCATTTTATTGTGGTTAGGGTGGTCAGATAGACACCTACTTATTTTTTACCTGAAATTTATGTACTACTGCATTGAAATTTCAAATTTGCACCAAATAGATTTAAAAAAAAAAAAAACCCTAGTAGTTTAGAAACTACATTCAATTTTCTATAGATTCTATTCTTACATATTTTTGAAATAATATAGATAACTTATTCAAATTTTTACATCAAGTTTCCTAACTCTGATTTTTTCTAAATTTTTCGCCACTTAAGGGCCTATTTTTTCCATGATGATCCTACACATACCCTTCTGCTTGATACATATTTAATGAGGTATCTATCAATTTAGGATGTACCAAGGTTAGAGGTTGCTTGGAAAAATCTTGTGTGATAGTATTGATGTTGAGTGAAGGTGTGGTGGATGGGTTGATTTCTATGAAAGGACAATCATGAAGACCATGATTTGGTGCTTTTGTTTTAGGCTCTAGAGGGTCATGGATATTTTTTTATATAGCATCACATCCTTTTCCTATTTATGTCATAATATTTTCAAGTTTTGGATTGACTTTGAATGTATATACTTCATTACATATGTGAGTAATGTCATTGTAACTTGGTTGATATGAAACATTATGCATAGGTGGGTAAAGGATGAGTTGAAGTTTGTTTTGAGCTTGTTTCTTATGTGAAGGTGGGTAGAGAATTAGAGGGTTGTTAGTGTAAGGAAAGTAGAGGTGCAGAAGCAACTTTCCTAACGTCAAAACCACAGGGAAGAATGCAGACAGTACCTTTTAATTTTCAAATTACAATCTAATTAAGACACACATGAAAGATTTATAGAAATAGAGAAGATATTCAAAGACAATGAACAACAGATTTATGTGGGAAACCCTTTTGGGAAAAAACCCACCACACCAAGCTGAATCTCTTTGTATTATAGTAACAACAATTACATACAATGCAGAGATACAACTCTCTGGTATTAGTTCATAGTAGCTTCATTCACTACTCATCCAGTTACAAAAATGCTCACAACAATGTGATCATTTTTCACTCTCAAAATTTATCTCCTTTTATCTTATCACATTCTAATTTTTGTCTTCTGTTCATCCTTATCTGCCATTGCCCCATCGTAGAAAGTTTCCTCTTGTGAGTTGATTTTTCTCTGCATGCAGTTCAGCTACAGTGTCACAACTGTTGCAAAAATCTAACTGCCATCCATTTGAAATTCGCTTCCTTTGATTGGTCCACGAGGCTCCACATAGGATGGTAAATTTGTTCAAAGGCATTCATCCTGTGTTGGCATGTCAGTGAGACACTAACCATGTCTCCCCGATGCCAACATAGCCAACATTCGATATCGGCGTAGGTTCCACTAGTCGGCAAGATGACATAGCAAATACCATGAGTCATACCGACACCACCAACATCCATCGTATTTCTATCGGCAAGAGATTTCTTATCAGCAAGACTCATACCGATGCTCACAAGTCACAAAGATTTCAATTTTTCCATCGGCAAGAATTTTCCATTCGCAAAGAGGTTTTGCTGAGTCTCCTCAAGTTTCACCGAAGCACCTGACAGTCGACAAGACATTCGTCTTTCGCCAAGACTTCACTCCAAGAAAACATGTCTTACCGAGTCGGAAAGACTTTTGTCTTTTGCTGAGACCTCACATCGAGCAACTAAGTCTTACCAAGTCAGAAAGACTTTTGTCTTTCACCGAGACCTCACACCGAGCACTCATGTCTGACTGAGTCGGCAAGACATTTGACCTTCACCAAGACCTTTCACCGAGTGAACATGTCATACCGAAGACTATCAGCGAGACTCTCCAAGTTACCAAAACTTCACACTGAAGTCTTTTGTCACCACGAAGGCACCAAGTATATCCCCATCGGTGAGACCTCTCTTCATCGCTGAGACTTCTCCTCGAGACCCTTTTCTTACCTCGATAGTTATATGCTATCGGTGAGACATTCTCTAGTCACTAGAACTTCTCCCTGAGAGTTCAAGTCACCCCAAAGCCCCCGATCACTATGAGTCTCCCCGACGCCTGATAAGAGCATTATGTCGGCCAGAGGTCTCCACTCGACAAAAGGTCACACCGAACACAAAAGGTCACAGTGATAGACTTGTCGGAAAGGCATCAACTTTGTCTTGGCGATATGAACATTTCAAGAGAATTTAGAATAGCTAGTTGGCCAGACATGATTAATGTCACAGTGACTTTTCCCTTCAAGAGTTATATGCCAGCAAGGATTGAGGCACCTACTCCAACAATCTCCCACTTGATGAAGACCTTACTGACAAGTCCAAAGCATAATAAAACTACTAAAATTCATGGGCCAAGAGGTGCATCGAACTGGCACACCACCTGTATTTGTCTATGCTCACAGGCTTCGTCAATGCATCTGCAACATTCTCCAGAGTATCCACTTTCTCCAAAGAGACCTTCCCATCCTCCACCATATCCTGTACAAAATGATACTGTACATCTATGTGTTTCATCCTGGTATGGAAAGTAGGATTTTTCCCCAAACATATAGCACTCTGACTATCACAGTAAATAGTAATTTTTCTTGCATCAAAACCAATGTTAGAACACAAACGTTTTAACCAAATTTCTTCTTTATAGGCATGTGTAGGTGCCATGTATTATGCCTTTGTAGTGGACAAAGTGACTACAACTTGCCACTTGCTCATCCAACTCACTGCACCACCATTCATCATAAAAATATATCCACTGGTGGATCTTCTACTGTCAATGTCCCCTGCCCAATCAGAATCCACATAACCTCAAATACAGAGAGTCCTCTGTGATTCAACTAAGTTACCATGGTAACACAAAGCATAGTCTGAAGTGCCCTTCAGATATCTAAACACTCTCTTCAAAGTATCCCAATGTGTCCTTCCAGGATTAGTAATAAACCGACTAAGAACTCCCACTACTTGGGAAATGTCTGGCCTTGTACATACCATTGCATACATTAGACTGCCAAAAATACTAGCATACGGAACACTGGTCATGTCCTCCATCTTAATAGGATATTTTAGACAATCCTCAATAGATAGCATCATTCCTTGCATAACTGGAACAACTAGCTGCTTGCAATCAGTCATACAAAATCTCTCTAGAACAGTCATGATGTACTTACTTTGACTGAGCCAAAGTTTTATATTTTTCCTGTCCCGGGTTATTTCCATTCCTAGAATATACCTTGCTGCACCAAGATCTTTCATTTCAAACTTTGCAGACAACTAAGACTTAAGATCAAAAATCATTAGCTTACTATTGCCTATGAACAACATATCATCAACATAGAGAGCAATAATAAGAACTTGATCACTTTCAGCTTTGTAATATACACAATGATCACATTTTGATCTTACAAATCCCAATGAAAAAACAAACGTGTCAAATTTCTGGTACCACATTCTAGGAGACTGTTTTAAACCATATAGAGATTTCCTCAACTTGGAAACCAGTCTTTCTTTACCTTTTTCCACAAAGTGCTCTGACTGGGACATATAAATTTCTTCTTCAAGATCACCATGAAGAAATGCTCTCTTCACATCCATCTGTTCAATCTCTAAGTCATACGCTAGTGCAAGTGACAAAATAAATCTAATAGTTGTCATCTTAGCTATAGGAGAAAAGATTTCTCCATAATCAATTCCCTCTACTTGGGAATAACCTTTTTCAACCAGCCTCGCTTTATATTTTTCTATACTGCCATCCAGACCTATTTTCTTTTTAAATACCCATTTGCAGCCCACAACTTTGCTGCCTTTAGGCAATGGCACCAAACTCCAGGTATCATTCTTTCCTAATGATGCCATCTCTTCATTCATGGCTTCCAACCAAGAGTTAGAATCAGACATTTTAAATGTCTCTTTCACAGTCCTAGGTTCATCAGTGCTAGAAATTAAAGCATAGGCACAAGTAGACTCTATCAAAGAAAACCCATACCTATCAGGTTGATTTCTTTCACGAGCTGACCTCCTCATAGGCTGAGGCTAAGGTGGTTCTTCATCTTCTTCAGAACTTTTAGAACTACTTGAGCTCTCCTCAATATCAGGTACATTTTGATTTTTCAATTCCTCTTTATCTGGTGTCAGAGGAATTGCTACTACAATCTTTTCATTATCTAATTTTTTCTCTGACTACAGATCCAATGTAGAAGGCTTCAGCCCACGAAAGATAATGCTTCTGCTGTGCAAAACCTTCTCAATCTCAGGATTCCAAAGCTTGTATCCTTTTATGCTAGCACTATAGTCAATAAAAATACACTTTACAGCTTTGTTTTCCAACTTAGATCTTTTTTCAAATGACACATATGCATATGCCTCACAGCTAAAGACACGAATATGTCTCAGAGAGGGCTTCTTTCCAGACCATGCTTCCAAAGGTGTCTTCTCAACAAGAGTAGAGTTAGGAAAATGATTTACCAAGTAACATGTTGTAGAGACTGGTTCAGCCCAAAACTTCTCCTCCAAGCCAGTACTGCTCAGCATACTTCGTGCTATTTCCATTCCTGTCATGTTGAACCTTTCAGCAACTCCATTTTGCTATGGAGTGTAAGGTGTAGTCTTATGTCTTTTAATCACATGATCTATACAATACCTTTTGAATTCATCTGAACAAAACTCACCGCCATTGTTAGTCCTTAAACATTTTATTTTCCTACCAGTCTAATTCTCAACAAGGTTTTTAAATTACTTAAACCGACTGAACACTTCTGATTTACTTCTCAGAAAATATACAAATTCTCTTCTTGAGTAATCATCAATAAATGACGCATAGTATCTTGATTTAGATAAAGAAGAAACATTCACTAGACCAAACACATCAGAATGTATATAATCAAGCAAACCAGAAGATTTTTGAGGACTAGAATAAAATGAAACACGGTGTTGCTTTCCATATATGCAATATTCACAAAATTTGAACTCAAGGTTACAATCTTCAAGCCCTTCTACCAGGTTTTTATTTTTCAAGGTTCTTAAACCTTTCTCACCAATGTGGCCTAGCCTATGATGCCAGAGCATAGTATTTTCTGCTAGAAGTTTAACCTCCATGGAGTTCACATCATCAGGAACGTTTCCCTCTTTTTATCCATGAGCAGCTTTCTGTGATTTTGTAGAGACACTATTGCATTGAATAGCTTGTGCATCTAGCTTGTACAAGGTACCAATACGAGCACCCCTTGCTAGCACCATAGAGCCTCTAGTCATCTTGCAGCCATTTCCAGAGAACGTGACATGCACTTCAATATCATTCAACTTACTTACAGAAAGTAAACTACGAGCCATACCTGGTATATGCATCACATCATTGATTCCCTTCACTCTTCCATCAGGGAATTGAATTTTGAGTCTTCCATGACCAAAAATTTCTAAAGATGAATCACTTGCCAAATACACCTTTCCACCATCATAGTTTTCATACTTCATGAACTAGTCTTTATGAGATGTCATGTCGAAAGATGCTCCAGAATCAATCAGCTAGACATCATCAGATGCCCGCATAGCCAAGGCTGCAATGAAGGTGTCTGCATCACTCTGAGAAGAATCATTGTCAGAAGAGGTCTTCTTCTTCTTCTTTTTCTCCTCCTTGCAATCCTTTTAGACATGACTAGGTTTCCCATAATTCTAGCACTTCACCTTGGACTTCTTGCCAGGAGACTTTGATCTCCCTTCTGATTTTGATCTAGATTTCTTGTCCTTCTTCTTGCCTTTCTCCTTCAATCTGCCTCTAACAGCCAGAGCCTTCTTTGCCATCTCAGAATATTTTCTTCTCATCTCTTCCAACAACAAAGAAGCACCAACATCTTCCATCTTGAAAGTGGATGTCGTACTCCCAATAGCCATCACTAGATGATCCCAAGAATCTGGCAATGAACATAGCAGCAGCATGCATCGGTCTTCATCTTCAATCTTCACACCAATAGATGTTAACTGAGCAATCAGCATGTTGAATGCATTCAAATGATTAGCAACAAATCCTCCCTCCTGCATTCTCAAAGAGTACAACTTTTTCCTCAAAAACAATTTGTTTACCAAGGACTTGCGCTGATAAATAGATGCCAGTCTTTTCTTCATGCACGTTCAGAAGAATAGAGTTTGCCAAATAGAGGCTTATCAGCCCCTTATACTTTCTATCTGCATGATCCCAATCCTCTTTCTTCATGCCTTGAGGCATCGTTCTGGACACAACAAGCCACAGATCATGATCCACTAACAGATCTTCCATTTTGAGTTTCCACAACTCAAAATTGCTACCATCTAATTTCTCTATTTCCATCTTTCCAGATGTGCTCACCATCTTAATCTATAATTAAATTATCAGACCTCTAACAAACTCCCACTGAAAAAGAATTGACACAAAAAACCCAACCCACTCACAAGGATAACACAATTGGCTAGGCTCTGATACCACTTGTAAGGAAAGCAGAGGTGCAGAAGCAACTTTCCTAACATCAAAACCATAGGGAAGAATGCAGATAGTACCTTTTAATTTTCAAATTACAATCTAATTAAGACACACATGAAAGATTTACAGAAACAGAGAAGATGTTCAAAGATGATGAATAATAGATTTATGTGGGAAACCCTTTCAGGAAAAAACCCACCACACCAAGCTAAATCTCTTTGTATTACAGTAACAACAATTACATACAATGCAGAGATACAACTCTCTGGTATCAGTTCATAGTAGCTTCATTCATTGTTCATCCAGTTACAGAAATTCTCTCAACAATCCGATCATTTTTCACTCTCAGAATTGATCTCCTTTTATCTTATCACATTTTTATTTTTCACTTCTGTTCATCCTTATCCGCCATTACCCCATCGTAGAAAGTTTCCTCTTGTGCGTTGATTTTTCTCTACATGCAGTTCAGCTCCAGCATCGCAACTATTGCAAAAATCTAACTGCCATCCATTTGAAATTCGCTTCCTCTGATTGGTCCACGAGGCTCCACATAGGATGGTCAATTTGGTAAAAGGTGTTCATCCTATGTTTGCATGTCAATGAGACACTAACCGTGTCTCCCCAATGCCAACACAACTAGCATTCGATATCGGCGTAGGTTCCACCAGTCGACAAGACGACATAGCAAACGCCATGAGTCATACTGACACCACCAACATCCATCGTATTTCTATTAGAAAGATATTTTTCATTGGCAAGATTCATACCGATGTTCACAAGTCACATTGATTTCAACTTTTCCATTGGCAAGACTTTTCTGTTCGCCAAGAGGTTTCACCGAGTCTCCTCAAGTTTCACCGAAGCACTTGACAGTCCGCAAGACATTCATCTTTTTCCAAGACTTCACTCCGAGCAAACATGTCTTACCGAGTCGGCAAGACTTTTGTCTTTCACTGAGACCTCACATCGAGCAACCAAGTCTTACCAAGTCGGCAAGACTTTTCTCTTTCATCGAGACCTCACACCGAGCACTCATGTCTTACCAAGTCGGAAAGACATTTCACCTTCGCCAAGACCTTTCACCAAGCGAACATGTCATACTGAAGACTATCGGCGAGACTCTCCAAGTCGCCAAGACTTCACACCGAAGTCTTTTGTCACCGCGAAGGCACCAAGTATATCCCCATCGGTGAGACCTCTCTTCATCACTGAGACTTCTCCCCGAGACCCTTTTGTTACCCAAATAGCCATATGCTATCAGTGAGACATTCTCCAGTCACTGGGACTTCTCCCCAAGAGTTCAAGTCACCTCGAAGCCCCCGGTTGCTATGAGTCTCCCCAATGCCCGATAAGAGCATTCTGTCGGCCAGAGGTCTCCACTCGAAAAAGGGTCACACCGAACACAAAAGGTCACAATGATAGACTTGTCGAGAAGACATCAACTTTGTCTCGGTGATATGAACATTTCAAGAGAATTCAGAACAGCTTGTCGGCCAGACATGATTAATGTCACAACCACTTTGTCGTTCAGGAGTTATATTCCAGTAAGGATTAAGGCACCTATTCCAATAGTTAGGATGTCCCACGGGGTATGTATGTGGTTCATTAATCGAAGGGGATCTAATGGACACTTGTGCATGCATAACCTCAATGGTCTTGGTTTGATGTACCCCTAAGGAAGACATATCATTTTCCTGTACCATAATAGTCTCCCTTGGAGGAGAGTTGTTAGGAGAATGAAAATCCAAATGTTTTTTATTTTCAAGGATTGGTTCATCGCAATTAGGCGAGAAAGCAATGGTTGAAGTGTCTTGTTCCAAAATATTTTCATGAGTCTCATCAATTGGATTTTGCAACACCATAATATCATCTTTACTAATAGGAGAGATATTGCTAGAGGGGGAAATTTGATTTTATTTAAGCAAAATAAAGTGAACTAAATGAAATTGAGTTATCTAAAAGATTGATTATGAATACAAAACTAAGATTTATGCTATGCTGGAAAAAAAATTGTGATAGGAAGACAATGAACTAAGAATGAATAAAATGCAAACCAGAAAGAAATGGGTTGAATCAGAGTGCACCTAGGCAAGATTTGACGAATCTGGAATGGTTTGAATTCTAACTGAAATTACTAAAAATCAACATTAGGACTCATTCACCCAAGGTGGAAAATTAGTTGTACTACTGGTGAAAAACTATCAGAAACATGTTTTTGATTGATGAGATATGGAATCTAACAAAACCTAGATATTTAGCCTTAAGGTGGGACTCATTTGCTAGTGGTGGTGAATCAGTCCTCTCCCAAAATTTTGAGAAATCAACAAACAACTCTACAACACCAGATCTGGAAATGTCTACTTCTCGGGTTGTCAAAGTCAATTCTATAGGAAATGGTCATAATACCTTCTACAAGCTTGAAATATGGTTGATCTGACTTGAAGCACCTAGTTGACTTGTTGACCAATCCTTAATCACCTAAATGCTTGTTAAATCTGCATACATAGGTCTGCAAACACACATGCAAGAGGGGAAAAATGGTTGAGGGTTAACAAATAGGGTTTTCCTTGGTCAAACCCCACTTTGGTAATCAAATCCTTAATAAAATACTGAAATGTAAGAGAATGATAAACAAATAACATACAAATGCTATCGACTTACCAAACCCTTGTTGATACAAATATGAAGTTATATCAATGGATGCTCCAAAATGCTTGAATAGTGCTTGATTTTATGTTGTAAGATGCTTGGATACTTAAATATGATGTGAGATTGAATGCTTGAATGAATGGGGGTTGAAATGGATGTAAAAAAGCTTATTTATACAATCTTGTGCCTTAGTAACCCGCTAATACCTAATCATATGCCAACATCAAGTGTTTTTGAATAAAAACCTGAAAGGAAATTTTAAAAAATTTGAATTTGGAGCCAAGGGGGACTCATTCGCCACCCATGGCGAATGGGTCCCATCTAGGACCTGAAAATGGGTGTCAGGAATTATCTTGTATTTAATATTGTATGTTGGGCTTATATTAAAAAATTTACTTAATGAAAGCTTATAAGGGCATAAAGGGATCAAATAAAGCATAAGAAAGGTGTAAATAATGAAGTTATGCCTAGAAAAGTGTTAAAGATTATTACAAGACTTTACAACACCTCAAAATAGGACATGATTAGTGATGAAAAGGTGATTTTTAGGTGAATTTTAATGAATAGAGTCTAGAAGAGTGTAGAAATGTTTTACAACACGTCACAAAACCTTCACAAGATGTCATTATTTGAATTTTAGTACCCAAATATGCATGTTCAAGCCATGTTACAACATAAAATCATAGCACAATAGACCAAACAGCATGAGGCATGGCCTAAAAGACCATGAAAATGACAAGGATCCATTTTTCTATAGCGCAATAACTTTAAGATGGTTGAGCAGGAAGCCCATCTAGCGGCATCACTTTCCCCATATCCACCTTTGTGTTTGTGAGTACATACCAACTAGCGTATGTATCTCACCTTTCGGTCCTTCTCACTCGATGGACCACCATAAGTTTTGTCACCCTAGAGTGAGTATGCATTCTCTTTTTCAAACAATCAGCCTAGATCTAATCCACAACTTTTTGGACAGACAATTGAAGCTTTATCTAACTCTCTGTTTTCAATACTTGTGTGTTCCTTTGTCCTTATGCTTAGTTTTCCATGGGATCTTCATCTTAGCATTTGATCATCCCTCCTAATTTTTTTCATTCCATCTTGCTAACATAAGTACATTGGAACCCTCCTCTCGATGTTCAGGGCTACTTTAGTGTGAGTTTTAAGCAAGTTCATCTTCTCACTAAAGTGGGGGCTAAGTGCACCATATAAAAATGGACCCTTGTCATTTTCATGGTCTTTTAGGCCTTTCTTCATGATGTTTGTTCTATTTTGGTTTGATTTATTGATGTAATATGGCTTGAATATGCATATTTAGGTACTAAAATTCAAATAATGACATCTTGTGAAGATGTTGTAAAATATTTCTACACTCTTCTAAACTCTATTCATTACAACTCACCTCAAAATAATTTTTTCATCACTAATCAAGTCCTATTTTGAAGTGTTGTAAAGTCTTGTAACAAGATTTCATGCTTTTCTAGGCATAACTTCACTATTTACACCTTTCTTATGCTTTATTTGACCCCTTTATGCCCTTCTAAGCTTTAATTAAGTGCATTTTTGAATGTAAACTCGACAAACAATTGATATTAAATGTGACTTAATTCCTAATACCCATTTTCAGGTCCTAGGTGGGACCCATTCACCATGGGTGGCAAATGAGTCCCCCTTGGCTCCAAATTCAAAATATTTTAAATTTCCTTTCAGATTTTTATTCAAAATCACTTGATGTCAACCTGTGATGACATATTAATGGGTTACTAAGGCACAAGAGTGTATAAATAAGTATTTTTACATCCATTTTAATCCCTTCCATTCATCAAGTTCACTTATTCACTCATTCACTCAAGCATTCAGGCACTTTACAACATCAAATCAAGCATAAATCAAGCACTTTGGAGCATCCATTGATACAACTTCATATTTTCTTCAATAAGGGTTTTGTAAGTTAATATAATTTTCATGTTATTTGTTTGTTTATCATACTCTTTAATTTCACTATTTCATTAAGGATTTTATTACCAAAGTAGGGTTTGACCAAGGAAAACCCCTATTTTCTAACCCTCAACCATTTTTCCCCTCTTGCATGTGTGTTTGTAGACCTTTGTATGTAGATTTAACAAGAATTTAGGTGTTGAAGAGTGGCCAACATGTCAACTAGGTGCTTCAAGTCAAATCAACCATATTTCAAGATTGGAGAAGGTATTATGTATGTTTCCTATAAAATTGACTTTGGTAGCCTGACAAGAAAATATCCTTAGATCTAGTGTTGCAAAGTTGTCTCCTAATTTCTCAGAACTTTGGGAGAGGATTGATTCACCACCAATGGTGAATGAGTCCCACCTTAAGGTTGGAAATCTAAGTTTTGTCAGATTCTAAATTCCAACAATTAGAAATTGGTTCCTGACAGTTTTCATTAGAAGAAGGACTAATTCACCACCTTGGGTGAACGAGTCCCACTAGTGAATTTATGTGATTCTAGACAACATCCAAAACATTCCAGAATCTTGATTAGACCTCCAGGTGCACACTGATTCAACTCATTTATTTCTATTATGCATTTATTCATTATTTACTCATTGTTTGCATATCACATTTTGTTTTCCAACATAGCATAAATCTTAGGTTTTGCATACATAATCAGTCATATAGACCAGTTAATTGCACTTAGTTCATTTCATTTAGCTTAAACAAGATCATACATTGCATAATTTGAGTGAACCTAAATAGAATTTTTGGCCTACCTCTCTCCTTTTAGGTGCAAAAACCTAGAAGAGCTAGAAAGGTTTAAGGAGCCAAAAATCTACAATTCAATCCAAAAGGATGAAGAGGAGTTGGTTCTTGATTTTAACCTAAGATTTGTACAAGCACTAGGAAATATTCCTAAACACCTGAGACCTAATGATTCAGAATTTTTTATTGCATATTTAGGTGCATTTGATAATGAGATAAGTTATTTGATAAGGGATAAGGAACCCAAAACATTGCAGTAGGCATGTCACATTTCTATAGATATTGAAAATATTATGAAATATTCAGTGATGAGAGGAGATATGGCTGCAAGAATTTTTTGTCCTAGTACACATCAAGTGAACAAATTTCCAAAAGATAGAAGAGATGGTCAAAGTGATGATGCTTATGATACTTCATCTTGTTCACCCTTACAACATGTATATCATGGACAGATTCAGGATGGAATTCAACAAAGTTTAAGTAATAGTTATTAGGTGTTGTTAGTCCAAAGGTTGTCTAGCATGATGAGACATGAGGTGGAATTACTGTATGAGTTGTTAGCAAGGTTCTTAGATGACTTGCTAGAAATTCCTAAAGGGTTACAACTTGCAGATTCAAATTGCATTGACATATTCTATGACATTTATGAGCTAGGGCTCAGTGCCTTGTCTAGGGAATTGAAACCTTAGGATTTTGAACGAATTATTGGTTGGATCCAAATTTTTGAGGAAGCTAAGAATGATTACATACAAAGAATGAGGTCTCAAGCTCATAGTGGAAATTTCCTTTTTGAAGATCAAATGTCTACCCAAGTAATGGATAAGGATGTTTCATAAGAAGAATATTTATCTAGTAGTATGGATGATGATATTGTTATACTTGCAAAAACTACTAATATACCTTTGGAGGTTGGTGACCAAGCTAATGAAAATAAATTTTTTGACTATTTTTAGGAGGAATATAAATCTTTTTGTGAGGTTGACTTGAAGGTATTCTCTTTTCCTGAAGAATTCAGCTATACTAGTATTTGTGAGGTTTTTCCCTCACCAATAGATAAATAGATTGCATGTAATGGATTCTTGGAATACAATCCTATTGTATCAAAAGTGGAATGCCCTAGGAATATGGTAGATGATGAAATATGGTAGATGATGAATTTCAAGATAAGAATGTTTGTATTCAAGGCCTTGAGCCTGAGATTTGTGCCAAAAATGATGGGATTGGTGATGCTAGTCAACAAAGTCTTGTTTTTGAATGCTTGTATAAAACAAAAATGGAATATACAAGTTTCATGTCAAAAATGGACATGATTTTTTTTAACATAAATTCTGTTGAGGAAGGAAATGAAAAAATGTGTTCGGTTCAACATAAAGAGTGTTCAAATTACAACTAGTCCTACACAAATGAGTCAACATACCTATTTATGGATGGTGCATTTGAATACCCTACTAATGACCATATCGATCTTGAACTAGTTGATCCATCTTTTGAAGCATTTCTTTTCAATTTGAGAAATGATTTGAAAGGAGGACTGGAATATGATAATGAGCCTAAAACTGAAATATTTTTTGATGCTCGGGATGGCTTGGATAAGGCTCTTTGTGGTAATGTCTCTGACCTAAATGAAAGTAAGACTACTATGGAGTCTAATGAATCAATCTCCCAAGGAAGTGGAGTATATGGCAACATAACTGGTTCATACAATTTTGATGAATACGAATATAAACTTGAAGAAAAACCTGTATATGAACATTTCTTGTCCATCACACACAATGAATGGGTGCTTAATGTGGGATGTGAGTTAGATGATAATGACCCTAGATTTCTAGAAATGAAATTGCAGTATCACTTTAGAGTGTTAGAATATATGTCCTTGAATGGAAATCCTAAAAGGACTCTATATGACAATTTCTAGTTTGATGAGAAAAATGAATCTAATTTTAGTTTGTACGATGATCATGATCAGATGTATTACGATTATTTCACTTTTCCTATCTGGCTAGATGGGCATTTGGTGGAATATGGTTACAAATTGAGTTAGAGTGAATGCTACATTGGTCGTGTGTCCCAGTTAATGCTAGGTTGTAGCTCTCAGTTGGACATGAATGATAGTGATGATAATAAGTTCAAAAACATGTCCATAGTGGTTGATTGTAGTGATTGTAGCATGATTAGCTAGTTTGTAATTCATTATAATGTTTTCAGCCTTAGCATGGTACAAACATTAGAAAACAAGATTTTGGAATGAGGTAAGTACCATTTTTAAGGTTGGGGGACCTAGGGCCACCAAGTAATGTTGAAGCAAGGTAAAGTTGCAGAGTGAAAATTGAAATATTGCACATCATAGAGGGCTTCAAGAATGATGGATATTGGATCTCTTGGTATGGTCTTGTAACTTATGCAAATATTGTACATATTTTGTTTGTTTTGCTTTGGTTTTCCTTCTTGGTCTTTTGTTTTGGTCCTCTATACTTGGTTTGCTTCACCTGAGATATTGGATTCCCACTCTATTCACTAAGGAACAAACGTCCCCAAGTGGAGCCATTGATGGAACCACTAAAAAAAATTCTTGGTTCCATTATTGACTTTGCAAGTTTTAGTTAGCCTCAAATGTTAGGACTTAGGGTTTTGTTCACTAATATTGCATAGGGATTTTATTATTAAAATCTCACCCAAGAAACCCTCACATCAAAGCCATTGTCAATGATATAATCTATTGTTGACTCCTTATCACCCATTCCCCATCATTCTAAAAGATATCTTGAGGCATTTAAACTTGTGGAGTAACCTGCCCCTCATGCCTAGGTCTGACAATAGTTTATTTGGCCTTTACATTCTTTTAAATAATATGTTTTATGTCCTTTGAGGCTTTTTATACATCACCCTAGATCGTCTCCTTTCCTAGAACAACTTGCGGGAACATGCTAAATTGTCTTCACTTAAGTCTTGACCACTGCTTCTCTTTATCACTCATCATAGACATTTTTTGAAACATAGATTTAAATTAGTGATGAGTGATGAGCATTGTTTCTTTGGTTTCACTCATTGTGGTTGGTTTTCTAAAAACAAACTTTTATCAATGATTAGTGATGAGTGGCATCTCTTTTGTTTCGTGCATCACGGATTGGTTATGGGTCTTGAGTTTTACATTAGTGATGTGTGATATGTGTGTTGCCTCTCATTATTGTTGTGATCTTTCTCATTGCTAATTTCTTATGGGTTTCATGATAAGAATGAGCAATGAGCGATGGGACTTGGTGCTCTTTTTATTTTCTTCATCACTCATCGTAGATTCTTTCCAAGTGTTGAGTTTCAAATGAGCAATGAGAGATAACCTCTAGGCTCTCTAATTTTCTTTCCATCGCTCATCACAGATGGTTGTACGGATGTTTTGTTCAAACCAGCAATGAGCAATGGAGTTTTTTGTTTGTTCATCTAAATTTTTCTTATGAGTGATGTCTCTATTGCCTTATATTTTCATGCAGCTACATGTGGCCTACTATGGTTTCATCACTAGCTTCAAACTTTCACTGATATAGTCTTGAATTTCAAACATGAATTAGTGACACACAATATGAGGAGATTGTTGTAAAGGGATAGTGATCCAACAATGGAAATTTCATCACATTTGTGCTCGAGTCACTGATTGAACTCTAGAAAGGTAAGGAAATTATGTGATGAGTGATAGAATTTTCTCTTCAAATGTTGGCTCTATGTACTTCTTCGATATAAATGAAAGGGAATAGATTGATTTCATGATGCATGTCAATAGTCAAATCACAGATGACTAATGAATATTAAGGGTTGACATGGCAACTTTCTATGGTGGTATCAATATTTTTTAGGAACAAGTTGTTGTGGACAATGATTTTGGATTACCCAACTACTTTATGCCCCTTCTAGGGTTTTTCACCTAAAAGGACAAAGAATTGGGGTCCAACATACAAATTTATACACTCAAGATTAATGTAAATGATATTTAATGTATACAATTATGATGTATTAATGTGTTGATCTAACATTAAATGATTTAATGATGTTAAACCTGAGAAATGCAAACTGTTGGAAAACACACTATGATATGAAAAAACACCTACAAATGCAAGTAAATGATGAAATAACTGAACAGAACTACAAAGGTACACCTGGAATTTGAAATATTATGTGGAGAGATTCTAGAATCTTGAAAAATTTGTTGAAAATGTTGATTGGGACACTTACGCCAAGCTGGGCCACTTAGTCCCAATTTCAAGAAAAAGCTTTCCAAAACAGGAATCTACCAAATGGGTATCCAAAAATGTAGAAACTACATTTCATGCCTAGCAGTGGGAATAATTCTCCACTTTTGGTGACTTAGTCCACCTACATTTCTTAGGAATTTTGGGACATGATCTTATAGCTACACATTTGTGTTTACTTTTCTGACAATTGTCTAGTCTTGATTCTTTAGAAAATGGGATAAAAAGAGTCTCCAAGCTTGAATTAGGGTTATGTTGACTTGAATGGATTTTATAACTTTTTTACCACCTTTCAATGCCTATTTCTTTGAAAAATATACCTACAAAGTCTACAAACACACATGCAAAGAGGGAAAAATGGTTAAGGGTTAGAGTATAGGGGTTTTCCTTGGTCAAACCCCACTTTGGTAATCAAACGTTACAAAATGAAATGAAATGGAAAGACAATGATAGATAAATAACATGCAATGTCATAAACTTACCAAATCCTTTATGTAGAAATCTAAAGATATGTAATGAAGTGCTCCAATGGATGACTTGATTGTACCTAGAGTGCTTGAATGCTTGAGAACGATTAAGTTAATTGCTTGAGTAAATGCTTGAATTAATGGGGGTTAAAATTAGAGGAAAAACCCTTATTTATACTCAATCTTAGTAAATTTCCAAAAAATAACACATAACAAGCCAACCTCAAGGGTTAGAGAATGAAATCTAGCTAGAAATTGGAAATAATTTTTATTTTTGTGCCAAAAAGGACTAAGTCACCCCTATTGGTGACTTAGTTCAACTTTATAAAAACACTTAAGGAGGGCCATAAAGTGTATTAAGGGGTCATTCAAACATGAGAAAGGGTTGAATTAGTGATGATAAGTCTAGAAAAGTGTGAAAGTGGGTTAAAACACTTTACAACACTTTGAAATAAGACTTGGTAAGTGATAAAAAAGGGTTATTTAGGTGAATTATGATAAAAGGGTCCTAGAAAATTGTGAAAGTGGGTTAGAAACACTTCACAACACCTTTACAAGACATCCTAGAAGTCTTAGTGATTCACTAGGGTCCAAGACCTAATGTGAACATGTTGACCACATTACAACACTAAATCTAGGAAAAATCAAGCCAAAGTCCATAAGAGAGACTCTAGTAAGCATAAAAATGTCAACTATACATTTTTTGGTGACACATTAAGCACCCACTTTAGTGAGACAATGAACTTGCTTCAAACTCTCACTAAAGTAGCCCAACATGCACATCGAGAGGGATCTTAATGTAAAAATGTTGATAAGATGATACAAAAATAATCAAGAGAGATGATCAAACCCCCAGGATCACAATTCCAAGGAAAACCAAACATAGGTAGAAAGGACCACACATGAAAAGAATGAAGTGTCGATCATCTATCTAGCTCATTGTGGATTAGATCTAGGCTTGTTTGTTTGGTAAAAGAAATGTGTACTCATTCTAGGGAAATGAAACTCATTGTTGTCCTTCCGGTGAGAAGGCCCAAATATACTCACTCTAGGGCCATAGAACTTATAGTCATCCACGAGGTGAGAAATCCATAGCATACTCACCCTAGGGCCATGGAACTTCTGGTTGTCTATGGGGAAATTCATGCCATGGAATTGGCTTCCCGCTCAACCATATCAAAGTTATTCCTTTTGATAACTTTAATAAGGTACCACAAAGACAATGTCATTTTGTGCTTAATGAGACAAGCAAAGATTTGTATGCTTAGAACTTGTGAACAAATGCAATGGTACCATAGCCATGCAAGCTATGTTATGCATGCTGGCCATGTAAATAAAAAATGAAAAAAGCAAAATAAATGTTCAAATGAGTCTTGCTTAGTTGATGTGACGTCTATAACTTAGGGAACATTGTGTCTAATTTCTCCAAGAGAGGATCAATCAAAGAAAAGAATATTTGCAACTTAAGGGATGTAGTGTGTCACATCAGGCCACTAAGAGGGATGTAATATGCTAAGGTAGATCATGCTTATGAAGGACACTATACCCAATGTCATCCACAAAGTGACAAACACATCATATAAAGTAACAAGGCTGCACTAAGAACCAATAAAAAGAAAAAATAAAAATGAATAATGCTAATGTATGCCCCCACTTTAAAGGAATTGCTACACACTATTCTATGAGAAATTACTTTAAAGTATCATATGAAAAATTGAAAAAGAAAGAAGACATGAGAGCCAACTTGGAAAGCCCCTATGCCAAGTGATATGTTTTCGAGTAAGGTTGTGTCATGTGAAGGAAAAGGAGCAGAACAAAGAGAGGTTTCCCCCAAAAAGGAACATGCCAAAAACATAAGGGCTCTATGGATTTGGGGTCAGTATGTTCATTGCTGCAATGTTTTTATGAAAGAGCTCAGAATTGTCATCATTCCCCAAATACATAGAACTAGAAGAATGACACAAAGAGAGTGAAAACAAAAGAAAAATAAGATCTATTTTGGGTCAACATGGAAGAGACATTTCTATCTCAACAACTTGCATCATCCCTAAAAGGAGAACACAATTTACAAAAGAAAAAAAAATGAAAAGGAAAAAGAAAAGGAAAAGCTTTTGGGTCAACATGAAGGAGACATTTCGGTCTCAATGCCTTGCGTCATCCTCAAAAGTAAAACACAAAGAAAAAGAGAAAAATAAAATAAAAGGACCTTTTGGGTCAACATGGAAGAGACATATGGCATCTCTATTCTTTGCATCATCCTCAAAAGGAAAACACTAAACAAAGGTCAAAAATAAAAAACAATATATGGCATAGAGAAAAATAGGGGAACAAATAGAAGTTCACAAGAGAAGGGGGAACATGATATGCACATGCAATCACACCAAATAAAAGAAAAAGACAAAGGAAAATGTAAAAAGGATAGTATTGCAAATGTAAGTCACGCATCAAACAAGTCATCCACCTCCCAATCTTAATGGGTATAAGTGGAAGATGAATAACATAGCTAAGGGACAAGGACAAATGCATTACAAGGACAAGGCTAACAACTTCTTTCCCACATTGAATGTAAGACAAGAATGAGCCAAGATGGATGATGGGAAGGATCATGCAATAGTGAGAATGGAAAATTCTACAACCATGGCATGATAGGGTTGGTGATTGGGTACTATGGGATGATAAGATAACAATAAATATCAATGAAGCGATACTTACTCAGTATGTCCTTCAATGTCTAAAATTCATCAATTCAGTGTCCGAGAACATGATGATATTTACAATAAGGTACATTGGAATCTTTAGGATGGATTACCAGCATATTCATAGATGGAAATAGAAAGAAACCTCTGTTTAAAAGAATTTGGAGTTTCCTTTCGCATTTAGATGGTGGATGGAGAGGAAACTTTAGTTTTTTCAATTTGTAAGGTCATTTGCATTTAATATATTAATGTCTTTCATGGATTGAAGGAGGAAGAGGACCCATGGGGAGCCTAGAATCCTTATCAATGGAATCATGTAAGGGTTGTTCACATGGAAGGAGACCATTCATATCAGGAGGGGAATCCAAGACCACCATGCCATCATCATGAAGTCTCCAATATTCGAAAAGAGGCTTGTTACCATGAGGAGGATCTTGATATCCTAACCCTGTAGTGTTTTCATCTATGGTTCTTTGTTCTAAAAGTTGGTCAATGTTATGTTCAGTTATTGTGTCACATTTGTGTTTGCTTAAGATGGTAAAACCCTTGCCATATGTTTCTTCAAGTTTAATTGGTGTTCTCGTAGCTTTGTTATCATAAAATGGTTGAGGAGGTGGTTGTGTAGAATAACTAGGTCCACTTAGTGGAGGGAACTTAGGTCCTTCATTTTTTTCAAGATGTAGATAACCAAACATATCATGAGGTAAGATAATAGGAAGATCTTGTGACTTCATGGATGGGTAAAAGGCTAGATTTGCTTCAAGGTTGTTAAAGCATTCATTTAAGAACTTATTCATGCTATCATCATCTTCTCCAATGATGTCAACAACACAAGGAGGACATTCAGGAGGAGTTGATGGAGCATGAGGAAGCTTAAGGTCATTAGGATCAGTTCCAAAGGCACAATTTGACATGTCTACTAAAGATTTCAATGATGTCCAAAGCTTATTAAAGAAAAAATCCATGATGGAAGGAAACTAAATGAAATAGGAAAAAAATATGGAAAGTATGATATAATGCAGTAACAAAAATAAGAAATGCAAAAAATTCTTAGAAAATACCAAAAATCACAGTGCAAAATGTGTAGAAGGACTAAGTTGTCCAGTGTGGCGAATTAGTCCCAATGATTATTTTTGAGTTTTTTCAAAAATTTTGAATGCAATTTTATGGTTTTCAGATGCAAAGATGCAACTACAATATGAAAATGCATTTTTTTTGTTTTTTTCAATGTAAAAATGATGCAAAAATGCAAGCTATTTGAGATTTTCACTAATGAAAATTTTAAAACCGTAGGATGCAATTTAAACCATGCAATACCTAATGTAATTCTAATGCAAATGAAACCTAGGATGCACTTAAAATCAAAAGTAAATATGTTCAAAAGCTAGGTTAACAAAAATGTGGACAATGATTTTGGATTACCCAATTGCTTTAAGCTCCTTCTAGGGTTTTCACCTAAAAGGAGAAAGAATTGGGTCCAAAATGCAAATGTATACACTCAAGATTAATGTAAATAATATTTAAGGTATCTAATTAGGATCAATTAATGTACTGATCTAAACATAAAATGATTTAATGGTGCTAAACCTAAGAAATGCAAAGTGTTGGAAAACACACTATGATATGTAAAAACACCTAAAAATGCAAGTAAATGATGAAATAACTGAACAGAATTGGAGAGGTGCACCTAGAATCTAAAATTTGATGTGGAGAGACTTTTGGAATCCTAAAAAATAAGCTGAAATGTTGACTGGGGAACTTACACAAAGCTTGGCGACTTAGTCCTAGTTTCGAGAAAAAACTTGTCAGAACAAGAATCTACAAAATGGGTATCCAAAAATGCAGAAACCACTTTTCAAGCCTAGTAGTGGGACTAATTCGCCGCTGGTGGTGACTTAGTCCACCTACAATTTTTAGGAATTTCACCATAGGGTCCTGTAGCTACAAGTCTGCACTTACTTTTCTGATAGGTGTCTAGTCTTGATTTTGTAGAAACTGAGATAAAAAGAGTCTCCAAGCTTGAATTAGGTTTATGTTGACTTGAATGGATTTGATTACGTTTTTACCACTTTTCAACACCTATTTCTTTGACAAATCTACCTACAAATTCTACAAACACACATGCAAAGAGGGAAAAATGGTTAAGGGTTAGAGTATAGGGGTTTTCCTTGGTCAAACCCCACTTTGGTAATAAAACGTTATGAAATGAAATGAAATGGAAAGAGAATGATAAATAAACAGCATGCAATGTCATAAACTTACCAAACCCTTGATGTAGAAATATGAAGATATGTAATGAAGTGTTCCAATGGATAACTTGATTGTACCTAGAGTGCTTGAATGCTTGAGAATGATTAAGTTAGTTGCTTGACTGAATGCTTGAATGAATGGGGGTTAAAATGATAGGAAATTCCCTTATTTATACCTAATCTTACTAAATTTTTCAAAATTAACACTTCACAGGCCAACATCAAGGGTTAGAAAATGAAATGCTGCCAGAAATTTGAAATAATTTTGATTTTTGTGCCAAAAAGGACTAAGTTTCCCCTATTGGAAACTTAGTCAAACTTAAGAAAATTATGTGGGTGTCGGGAATTAAAGGGAATTAAATGTTTTCTAATGGGAATATCCTCAAGAACACACTTAAGGAGGGTTGGAAAGTGTATTAAAGGGTCATTTAAACATGAGAAAGGGTTGAATTAGTGATGATAAGTCTAGGAAAGCATGAAAGTGGGTTACAACACTTTACAACACTTTGAAATAAGACTTGGTAGGTGATAAAAGGGGTTATTTAGGTGAATTATGATAAAAGGTTCCTAGAGAGCTATGAAAGTAGCCTACAACACTTCATAACACCTTTACAAGACATCCTAAAAGTCTTAATGAATCACAAGGGTCCAAGACCTAATTATGTGAATGTGTTGACCACATTACAACATTAAATCTAGGAAAAATGTTAGCTTTACCCTGTGTTAGTGAGCATAAAAATGTCAACTATACATTTTTTTGTGACACAGTTGTAAAAGCCTAAAACGATGCCCAAGGTTACCATTGATGGAGTTTTAAATCCTCAAAGATTGATTGTCTAGATTCAAAGCTGAGTTGCTAAGTTATCAACTCACTCATACGAGGATCTCTTCAATCATTAATTGTTGCATGCTCCAAATTTTCTATTTAATGCAGATTGATTGTCGTTTGATCTCACCATTTTCATTCTTCAGAATATGTGAAGTGTGGGTTAAAGAAGAAGTGTGCAAGTGTTGAGTTTTCATGAATTGCAGAGGTATTGATGTTTCCTCCCTGGGTGAGTTGGTTTTATTTTGTACATGAGCTCTATTTAATTCATGCTCTAGTTAGTCAGGGAGTTTCATATTTCTAGGGCTAGTTAAAGTTGTTTGGGTTTGTGGGTGTACTTTCCTACAAATTTAATTCAAGATTTCAGAGGTGGTTAGTTTCTTCTCATTTTAGAATTGCTAGCTTTACCCTGTGTTCTACAAAATGGGTAAGTCAGGTGTATTAATTTAGCCAACTAGGAGGTCTAGAAGACATAGTGTATTTGAGTGTGAAGAGGATATGACTATAGCTAAGAAAGAAGTACCTAGGACTTCTGCAACACCTAAGGGTAAGAGAAGTGTCTATGGTAAGAAGTAGGCTATTGTTAAAAGCACATATAATTTTAGAAATAGGACCATTTCAAAATAATTGGTAAAGTTTAAAGAAAAAGATTCAGGTGAGCCTGAGATGGAGGCCAAGAAAAGAAACAAGTATCACAAGGCCTACCTGGGGAAACACGATACTCCCATTATGCTTTCTTACAACCCTTTGGATGGTGGAGGTGACACTGACTTAGGATACAACCATTACATTCTCTCTTTGGTGTCATATGATGACTCTGATGATGAAGTGGTGATGGTTCCTCCAGTTGCATAATGAACTAGGAGTGCACAAGCATACTCTACTGCTGATGACTCAGAGTAGTGTCTCCTCCTCTTTTTTGTTTTTGATGACACAATTTACATTGCATCAGGATCATTTTTCTCAGCTTCTGTGTGGATTTTTACCTTGTGCTTATGTGGAGGTCTTTCAACTGGTATAATGAAGAATATTTGTCCTTGACATGGACACTACAATGATGACTAATGGTACCATGTGGGTGATTTGGTTACTCTCCATTGGAAACTCATGATGAATTTTGTCTTTTACTTTCCCCTGTTATGCAAATGATTGCTTATAACTATCTAGGGAATATTTCACATTCTGGTTAAATTATTTTGAAATGAAATGTGAAATTTAATAATAATTCAGTTAGATGCTTGTTGCTCCCTTGTTCTATAAAAGGGATTTTAGGGCTAACTACGGGGGGTTTGAGTTTTAAGTCTTAGAAGAGTAGGTGAAAAGCTAAGCTCAAAATGGAGTAGAATGTAAACAAATAAATCAATGAATATACTAGGGATGAGTTTAGGGTATGCACCATTATGTAATTATCTTGAAATTTTCTACAATAACATCAGCAATAGAAAATATTAGTTCTAAAACATATGCTCTCCTATGTAATTTCCTTGCAAATTATGAATGAAATTGTTAATAGTAGTTTCATTTGTCTTTTGTTGTTTAAATTGAATGAATGAGTCTATTTATGCTTCAATTCAATGGGTTGATTTATTACTAAAATAAGGTCATGGGTTTGTAAGGAAAGGATATAGGATTTGGTAAGAATCTATGTTTAAACACGATGAGTTGAATGCTACAAAGTAGTAAATCAATTGTCCATTAATTATTGAGTTGAATTGTTAGGGTATTACTAATTAATTACAAAGGTGGCCCCAATATTCCCAATGAACAAAGAATTGGTCTCTTAATTACCTTATCTTAGATTTAATTAAGTTAGTAAATTACCTAGCTAGAGGCTTGGAATGAGAGTGAATTCATATAAAACTTTCAATTGTAATGTCTCAATCTAATGTACCACTTTATTCCTCACAATAGATCATAGTTCAATGAAAGTTTAGTTAAACCTTTGATGAATGTTTCCTATTTTCACTTTAGAGGAATTCATCTATGTGTAGAAATGCTTTTGACTGAATGAGTATCTTATGAGTATAAATGGGATTATCCTCCAAGGTTTCACGGAGCCTGAAAAGTAGAAGTAAGGGCCTTAGAATCCTTATGTGTTGGTCACTACATTGAAATTTCTTGAACATAAGGGTTGGCTACCCTTTAGAGGATCTCAAGGTTTTTCTAGAAAAAGAACCAACAATATGATCTCTATCTTAAGCACAAATGAATTTTTTTTATGAGTTTCAATGATATGAGATGCAAAAATGCAAGTTATATGAACTTTCACTAATGCAAAATTAGAAACCCTAGAATTCCAGTTAACTAATGCATATCCTAATGCAATGTTAATGTAGGAAAGATCTAGGATGATGATGAACTTAAAATCCAAATTATAATGTTCTAATTGTAGATTAACCAAAATGAAATATGTAAAAATTGTTTGCTCTTCTAGGGTTTAGGACCTAGGATGACAATATTCACTATCTTTCATTTAAGAACAAACCCTTAAGATCTCAATGCAAATGAGAAAGAGATCTTGCAAAACGGTTGTCCTAGGGGCTGAAAGTAAACTAATGAGGGGTTCACCACCAAGTAAAAACTTGGAAATACAAATGCAATGCAAGATAGAATACTTCAGCCTAGTTTGTTGTAATGACTTATAAAATGATCTAAAAATGCAAATGAAACAAAACAAAAAACTATAGGAAGGATTATGTGCATTTGGAAATATAGAAATGATTGGAAGGAGGTCTAAAAAATTAGAAATTATACCTTTAATGCTGAGTGGGACTCTTTCATGAAGTTGGGCGAATTAGTCCTAAATCTAGGTTTTTGTGTGTGAATAGGAATCTGCTAAAGGGGAATCTAAATATGCAAAAATCTAAATTTTGACCTAAACTAGGACTCATTCGCTAGAAGTGGAGAATAAGTCTAATTATGGTTTTTTGTAACTTCAAAGTCTCAATCTTCTCTTCTCATTCTGCTTAATTTTCTTCTTCAGGTTTCTAGATCTGATTCTTTGTAAATCAACTTGTAGGAGTTTGTTAATGTTTTCCAAGGCTTGATGACAACTTTGACAACTTTTATGCACTTAGAAAACTTTTTCCAACCTTTCCCTTAAATTTTTATTTAGTCTAAACCTTCAAATCACACACTAAAGAGAGGGAAAAATCTTGTTTTGTTAGGGGATAGGGGTTTTCCTTTGTCAAACCCCATTTTGGTAATCAAAACTTGAAATAAAATGAAATAGGAATGAAGAATGATGAATGAACAAAATATGATGTTGCAACTCACCAAACCCTAGCAATAAGATGCTACAAACATGTATGAGATGGTTCCAATAGATGTAGATATGAATCTTTCTTGAACATGATAGATCTTGAATGAAATTCTAGCTTGAATAATGAAACCCGACATCACAATTGTTAGCTCAAAAAAAAGCATGATGCATGAAGTATTTGACATGATGCTTGATGCTTGAATGGTACTCTAAAATGCTTGCTAATCTTCCATTAAAGACTCTTGAATGCTCTTAAAAATGCTTGAATTCTCTTGTGAACTCAAACTTGCTATTAGGAATGCACTCACAAAAGTGTTAGGTGATCTCTTGAATTCTTAGGTGAAAATGAGTGAAAAAACTTTGTGTTTATACTTAATTATGTAAGAATTCTCGAAATTACAACACTAAAAGCCAACATAAAATCTAGGAGGATAAAATCCCTCCAAAAATTTGAATTAGTTTTGATTTTGGGCCACAAAGGACTCATTTTCCCAAGGTGGTGAATGAGACCCACTAGGCATAATGTATGGGACCAAATTTTAAAATGCTTAGAAATGTTTGAAACTAGGTTCAAGAACCAAAAATCTAGGTCAGACTCATTCATCCAAGGTGGTGAATGAGTCCTAGATCACTAAATCTTTGGCCATTCAACCTAAAACACCTGAATTATGATTGGATCTTAATTTTTGTGGAGATTATCCTCGAAAAGATGCATTAAATGAGGCTTGTGGATGCAATATAAAGCCAATTAAATAAAAAAGAAGCCTAATTATTAATGAAAACCCTCGAAAAGTGTGAAATTACATCCAAACACTTTACAAAACTCCAAATAATGTAGGATTAGGGTTAAAAAGAGGTTTATTAGATGTATTTAATTAATAAAACCTCATAAAAGTGTTAAAGTGTGTTACAACACTTCACAACACTTTGGCAAGGTACCATTTAAATTTATTCATTCATAAGGGCCAAAGACCTAATTTGAATGTTTCAAAAATATTACAACCCTAAGTCAAGGCATCATTAAGCTCAATTTTATAAGGAGGGCCCAAACAAGTGTGAAAATGTCTCGATGACATTTTTCAACACTACAATATTTATACTCAAGTTTATGCCAAATTTCTTGAAATTACAACACTACAAGTCAAGATCAGATCTAGGAGAATAAAATCCTTCCAAGAATTTGAATTTAATTTAATTTTAAGCCATACGAGACTCATATGCTAGAAGTGGCATATGAGTTCCATTAGGCTAGGCTATGGGACACATTTTGCAAGAAATGTTTAGATTCATGTAAAATCCAAATCGAGGCCCTGAAACTTACATGGGACCCATATTCCCAAGGTTGTGTATGAGTCCCAAATCACTAAAGGTAGGCCATACAATCTAAAAAAGACATGATTTATGATTGGATGTTGGTTGATGTTGGGATTATCCTCAAAAATATGCATTAATTAAGGCTTGTGGATGCAAAGTAAAGCCAAATAAGGCATAAAGAAGCCCCATTAATTAATAAAACCATAGATTACTATGAAAGTGTGGTACAACACTTTAAAACAACAAAAATAAGATACCATTGAGTTCATTTATTTTACAAGGGCCCCAAGACCTAATTTGAATGTGTTAAACACACTACAACACTAAATCAAGGCAACATTATGCTTAGTTTAACAAGGAGGGCCCAAACGAATGAAAAAATGCAAAGGAGTACATTTTCTATCATTAGACATCTCCCAACACCTCCCCCACTTGTGAGAGTTCTTTAGTGAAAGAGGATGAGATCATGGACAATCATGACAATCACATTTATCTTTCTACCAAAATCTCTCCTATTTGTGAAGAGGATATGTCGGTGTTAAGAGATTCAATCATTCGAAAGAATGGAAATCCTATTTTTTTCCCTTCCCCTACTTATCCCACTTGGGAAGACATTATAAGACATGGTGATGTGATGCAGAGGCTAGGGACTTTGAAAGAAACACAAAGTTCTCAAGGTTTGCAAGACACAATCTCAACCACTCTTCCAGGCACTCTGATGGAGACAAACCTCAATAATGCACCAAATGACTTATTTTCCTTCCTTATGGACCCAAACCCTAGGAAAAATCTTAAGAGACCCAAAAAAACTTTTTTTGAATGATTTCAAAGCCCAACCCTTTGACTTAGACACAAAACCAAATTTTCACCTTAACTAGGCTACTAGCCCAACTAGGCCTCTAGCGAAGGATTCTTGACTTTGCACTCAAACTCTCCAAAGGAAACACCAATATAATGACTGTTTCAAGTGTGGTTTGTGATGAAAAAAACAATATCCAAACCTTGATATCACTTGATTCAGACAAACCCTTCCAAAATCTGTTGTCTCCTCAAAAACTAGGCCTAATTAGCCCACTTTTTCAAAGCAACCCCCATTTAAACTCAACCCCCGACCATGATACTTTCAACAGTCCCTTAAAATGACTCAAAACCAAGGATTCCAAGTTTTTAGGCCTCTATGACACATCTAACATGCTCAAACACAAAACCCTCCTTAACTTGCCTCAAAAACTAGGGCTTCTTGAAAACTAACCTTCCAATCACTTCCAGAACTTTATCATTGACTCTACACCATTAGGACAACATATTTAGTCTATCACAACTCAAAAAAATTCCCCTCATTAAGGTATATCTTCTGCTGCTATACCCTAGCCTCCAACTTCAAGCACTTTGCATTGTGAAATATTGGTGTACACCTCAATATTCTTCTTCCCTGCACATTAGTTTGTTAAATATGTATGTTACATGCTAGGAATTATCCATTTCACAGGTCACAGCAGCATTCTACCTTGAAATGGATCAATCATCCATGAAAAACCTCAAAATTAGTGAAAAATCTACACTTTCTTGAGGACAGTCAGCAATAATATACAAAGAATTAATTGATCTTGCTTTCAGGACATTCAAATGACTTCAAAAAAATTTGATACAAGTCCCTAAACCATCCTACTAGAAAAATCTTCAATAGAAATCAATAAATCATCAAAAGAGCACAAGAAAAATGCAAGAAATTGTTGTTTTTTTGCTTTTTCCTATAGCAGTCCATACAAAATCTGTACCAGCAACCCAAAACCCATACAAATGATTCCTTTAGGGTTATAGACCCATCCCACAACTGATCAAACCATTTGGAATTGGTTTGATTACATTAAAGTTGCTAAAACTCCTACAAATCACTTTCCCGCCCAAAGTTGGAAGTTTAAAATTTGAATTTTCCAACTTTTGTTTTATTAACTCCTACTAACTAAAAAGAATTCAAACCTATTAAATGGCATTATTCAACCTTAATTAATATTATTAAAACATTAAAAACCTATCTAGACTCTTAGGACATTATTTGTCCAATTACAATGCATTTTGGTCCTATGGTTCTTATCTGGACCCTTAGGACATTTGAATCCTTTAATGTTCTTAACCATTTTAAAAGTAATAATAGGATTCAAAATTTCATAATTAATGTTCTGAGTTCCTTGATAGGTCTTCATGACCCATGCATCCTCATGTCTCTTGAAGTGTTCCTTGAAGAGCTTGGGTGCTCCTGCACCATTCTCCCCAAGAAAGAAAGATTTCTTGCCTCAAGAAGTATCCCATGTGTTTCCACCATTAGACCCCTTGCTCTCATATGTTTTCATTTTCAAATGACAGGGCATGTAATCTCCCAAAGTCACTGTCTTCCTCTTCTTCCAATCTGTACTCATGTCATTCATCATGTTAGTGTCAAAAATCTGTTTTGTTTGTCCTTTTTGCTGCTTGGTAATAGCCTATCCTTGTACCCTATTTCTGCCTTTATTCCACTCATTTCCTTGTGAAATAACACCACTCCTATTACCCTCAACAATAGGGCATTCAATACTCCCAATCTTAATACTGTCTAAGTCCCAAATATTCTGATTTTTAAGACTGTACTCTTCATATATCTGCTGCAACTCATCATTCCTCTTCCAACCAGTATCTTCCCCTGTCTTACCTATCTTACCCTACTTATTCACCTGCAAATGTTTCTCAAAATAGATCATAAAAATTTCATTCGACTACTCCAAAGGCAAAGGCACTAATTTATATCTAACATCTCCTTTATGCACCAAATATGTATTATGGAATCCATCATGCAATGTCCTTCTAGCATGCTGCCATGTTCTTCCCAAGATGATATGACCACAAGTCATTGGAATGACATCACAAAGTACCCTATCATGATATGATCCAATTGAGAAATCTACATAAGCCCTCTTACAAATCTCTACATGATGTCGTTGAGTTACCCAAGTGGCCTTGTAGGGAGTAGGATGATCAAAAGTTTCAATCCCTAACTTGGTTATCATATCAAATGAAACTAAACTACTATGTGACCCTGAATCTATGAGCAATCTGCAGATCGTACCATGACTGAGACAATTTGTTTTGAAAATAGTTACCTTTGGTTCTTGATGAAGTCTTTCTCCTTGCTTGATCATAAGAAACTCACCATCAGTCACAGGGTCTGCCATGAATGTTTTTGATTCCTCCTTCTTGTCTTCTTCTTCTTGTACCAAGTTAGCTCTCCTATCTCTACCCCTATCAGCTTGTTCCCATTTAGGACACTTGAAGGAAGCATGCCCTGGTTCATTGCAATTGAAACACCTACCTATGAATGGTCCTCTACCTTGTCCAAATCTTCCTCCTCCTCTAGGAGTGTATCCTCCTCTTTGATCAGAAAATGCTTCTTTACCTTTGTCATTGCTGCTCTTATCATTACTGCCTTGTCCTTGTTCTCTATTACCTCTGCCCCTATTTGAACTACCTCCTCTTCCACCATTGCTTGACCTTTCTTGCTTCCTCTTCACCTTTTCTTCTGCTCTAATGGCCAACTGAAAACATTCTCCCAATGTCCTTGGCAATTGCAAACCAATCTCATCTTGTAGATTGTACCTCAAGCCATTGATATACCTAGCTATTTTCTCAACCTCTTCTTCATAACCTCCTCTGATACTAAGCTTGTGAAATTTCTCAGTATAGGACATCACATCCATGTCCTTTTTCTTTAAATTATGCCTCATCCTTTTCACATGAATGGTATAATCAGATGGTAGGAACTTCTCTTTGACCAAACTCTTCATCCTTGCCCATGTAGAGACTTTTTCCAATCCTCTAGCCATCTTATCATTTTGAAAACTAGCCCACCATGTCAATGTTGTGCCTCTCAACTTGGTTTTGGAAACTTAACCTTCCTCTCTTCATCCATCTCCTCAAACTCAAAGTAGTTTTCTAAGGCATCAAGCCATCCCAACACCTCTTCACTATCCATCTTCCCTTGATAGATAGGAAATTCTATGTGGCTCTTTCCTCCATGACCTTGTACTACCTTCAACAATCTCAGTAACCTCCTTTCCTCAGGGTCCTCTATCTCATCTGCTTGTTGTTCTTGATTTACTCTCACATACTCTTCTTCTTCATCATTATCTTCTTGGTTTTCTTGCTCTTGTCTCCTCCTACTCCTCTCAAGGTTATTTATCCTTGCTTGCATGGTCTCTCTCTCCCTTCTCCATTTCCTTTCTTCTCTTGCTCTGGCCTGCTCTCTTCTTGCTTCTTGTTCCCTTCTTTCTCTTCTCTCCCTTTCCAAGATCTCCTTCAACTCTTCCAACTCTCTTGCCAATTGATTTTTTGGTGCCATTATTGTTTCTCCAATCCCTAAAGGACCTACTCACCACTCTGATACCACTCTGATGCAAAGGCTAGGGACTTTGAAAGAAACACAAAGTTCTCAAGGTTTGCAAGACACAATCTCAACCACTCTTCCAAGCACTCTGATGGAGACAAACCTCAATAATGCACCAAATGACTTATTTTCCTTCCTTATGGACCCAAACCCTAGGAACACTCTTAAGAGACCCAAAATTTTTTTTTTTGAATGATTTCAAAGCCCAAACCTTTGACTTAGACACAAAACCAAATTTTCACCTTAACTAGGCTACTAGCCCAACTAGGCCTCTAGCGAAGGATTTTTGACTTTGCACTCAAACTCTCCAAAGGAACCCTGAATATAATGACTATTTCAAGTGTTTTTTGTGATGAAAAACAACCTATCCAAACGTTGATATCACTTGCTTCAGACAAACCCTTCCAAAATCTGTTGTCTCCTCAAAAACTAGGCCTAATTAGCCCACTTTTTCAAAGCAACCCCCCTTTAAACTCAACCCCCGACCATGATACTTTCAACAGTCCCTTAAAATGACTCAAAACCAATGATTCCAAGTTTTTAGGCCTCTATGACACATCTAACATGCTCAAACACAAAACCCTCCTTAACTTGCCTCAAAAACTAGGGCTTCTTGAAAACTAACCTTCCAATCACTTCCAGAACTTTCTCATTGACTCTAAACCATTAGGACAACATATTTAGTCTATCACAACTCAAAAACATGCCCCTCATTAAGGAAGATCTTCTGCTGCTATACCCTAGCCTCCAACTTCAAGTACTTTGCATTGTGAAATCTTGGTGTACACCTCAATATTCTTCTTCCCTGCACATTAGTTTGTTAAATATGTATGTTACATGTTATTAATGATCCATTTCATAGGTCACAGCAGCATTCTACCTTGAAATGGATCAATCATCCATGAAAAACCTCAAAATTAGTGAAACATATGCACTTTCTTGAGGACAGTCAGCAATAATATACAAAGAATTGATTGCTGTTGCTTTCAGGACATTCAAATGACTTCAAAACAAGTTTATACAAGTCCCTAAAGCATCCTACTAAACAAATCTTCAATCGAAATCAATAAATCATCAAAAGAGCACAAGAAAAATGCAAGAAATTGCTATTTTTTTGCTTTTTCCTATAGTAGTCCGTACAAAATCCATACCAGCAACCCAAAACCCATACAAATGATTCCTTTAGGGTTATAGACCCATCCCACAACTGCTCAAACCGTTTGGAATTGGTTTGATTACATTAAAGTTGCTAAAACTCCTAAAAATCACTTTCCCGCCCAAAGTTGGAAGTTTAAAATTTGAATTTTCCAACTTTTATTTTATTAACTCCTACTAACTAAAAAACCTTAAAACCTATTAAATGGAATTATTCAACCTTAATTAACATTATTAAAACATTAAAAACCTATCTAGACTCTTAGGATATTATTTGTCCAATTACAATGCATTTTGGTCCTATGGTTCTTATCTGAACCCTTAGGACATTTGAATCCTTTGATGTTTTTAACCATTTTAAAAGTCATAATAGGCTTCAAAATTTCATAATTAATGTTCTGAGTTCCTTGATAGGTCTTCATGACCCCTGCATCCTCATGTCTCTTGAAGTGTTCCTTGAAGAGCTTGGGTGCTCATGCACCATGATGTAATTATAGATAACCATGAAAATCAAATATGTGCTTCTCCTAATATATCTCTTATATGTGAAGTAGATAGTTTGGTGTTAGAAGATACAATTATTGAGAGTTATGAGAATATTATTTCTCCCTTTCCTAATGCTGCTACCATTTGGAAAGGTCTATTGAAATGAAAGGATCTAATCATTGGTAAGCATGAAAATCATAGTTGTTTTTCTCTTGATGTCTCCCCTATTTGTGATGAAATCACTTTACAAAATATAACCATGGAATGTGACGAACATCTTGTTTTCTCCTCTCCTAAAAGTTCTCCTACTAGGGTAAATATCATGGTGTAAGAGAATTATAGAATTGATGCATATATTTCAAACAAGAGTTATGTGGCTTTATTCAATGTAAATGATGAAGTGAAATTAGACTCTCGTTCACCATGAAATCATGGAAATAAGGATAAGTGTGTTGAGGTTATGAACATTATAACTCCCTTGAGTCCTCTAATTACTAGAACTCCTAAAAATCCTTTAATAATTGGACCTCCTAAGCCTAAACTTATCATTTATCCACCCTCACAAAAAATACAAGTTCAAAATAAACCTATGCTTATCTTAGAACTACCTACTAGGCAACTTGATAATGATAATGTTTCACAACAACTAAGTTACAATACCATTTCCTATACATATAACACTAGAAACAATCAACAACCAAGGAAAACTCCAACATATCTCCCATTACCTCAACCTATTTTACCTAGTACTCCTCATTTTCCCTCACATAATCCAAATCAGTATGATCTTTTTGAACAAATTAAAAATACTCTTGCAAAGATATCCTTATGGGATCCTATTCAATCTTTTCCTCATTATCATAATATAATTCAATTTTCCTTACAACAAGTTCCTATACCTCCTAATGTGAAACCAAATGATGTGGCAGCCTAAATTCAAGGTATGAATTAGATCAACTTAGAAATTACTTTACATCAAGATGAGTTACCTTTTCTATAATTGCAAAAAAAAATGAAGCTTTCATGATAATAGCCCTTGTTAATATGACAAAGATAAAGAGAACTCTTTTTGACAATGGATCAACCCTTAATGTATGTAGCGAAAACCTTTTGGATAAGATTGGAGTGGACAAAATCCAAATTCAACCTAACTCTTTATTTATTTGTGGCTTTGATAACATAGGAAAACAACTTCTTGGTGTGATTACATTAGCTATTATTGTTGGAAAGGTTACTTTGTAAACTCTAGTCCATGTTATACCTCATGATTTTTCATATAATCTTCTCTTAGGTAGGCCAGGGATTCATGAGATGAATGCAGTTTCTTATACTCTTCATCATAAAATGAAGTATGTCTACAACAACAAAGTATATATAATGAAAGCTAATCTTGAGCCTTGTATAGCTTTACTCGGTGAGAAAAATGAGGAAAATCTTTGGAAAACACTAACAACAAAGTCTACACAAGTAGAACTCGTTCAAGAGAAAGAAAAAGAAATGCATATTGAAGAAGTTACAAAGTTATTGGAAGATGATTGGGGTTCCTTAGATTTCAAACCTACATTCATGGGAGAATTCAAGATCACAATAGAAGAGTTTGAAAAGGGAAAAAAAACAGTGGTAATTTTGACACAAAATTAAATAGAATCTTCAAAAGCATCCACTTCAATAATTTTAGAAGAAATGACAACATACACAATAAAATTTGATGAAGTTGATTATGAACAACCATTGAATCTTAAAGAAATGAAAAATATTTATGGAAGAGGTTAAGAACTTATGAAACAACTTCGTTATGGTGGAAAAGGATGTGGTGCTAGAGAGCAAGGTATCTATGTCTCTATAGATCCTAATACACAAGAAATGACTAGTGGTATTTTTTATTGTTCCTCGAAAGGAACAAACAAGCCTTCTCTCAATATCAACACTCATACAAAGGATTCTTCTAATCATACTTTAACCTTGGTGCATCTTAAACTAATAGAAATGTGTGTTCTTGGTTATTTTACTTTGAAAGAAATGAAATTATTAAAGAAATCTTCCCTTAATATCAATATCATCCTACAAAACATTAATGGTTTGAGTTTGCTAGAATATACACCCTTCTTTCAAGGATAGTACAAAATCATGCAATTTAAAGAGTCTTGTCTAAGTATGACACCTTGTACTAAGCAAGAGATATATTTGTCACAAAATAAAGGAACATATATTCTACTATTGATCAAGAGAGTATCTTGTTGAGACTCTTCCAAGATCATTTGATATCTCTCCCTCTGCGGACATGAAAAATAATTTTACAACAAGAGTTAATTTTGTGCATATCATAGAGTTCATGGTCATTCTTTTAATGAATGTAAGGCTTTGGGTAATAAAATTTAACATCTTAAGGATCGTGATGCTCTTCCTTGTGTTTCAGCATCTAGTCCCTCTAATTGATATTGATTTTCATTCTATCATGTTTCTGATCAATCATCTCAACTCATCCTTGCCTTACACTAAGTGGGGGAAAGGAGTTAGGTAGCCTTGTCCTTGTATGCCACTTGTCATTGTCTATTTTTGGCTAGTTGACTACCTTCCATGTATATATAAGAGCAATCTTGGGATGTGGATGACATTCCTTAAGTTGGCTTGCATTTGATGTACTTTATTTTTATGTTATCTTTAGCATTAAATTTTGGGAGCAACCTGTTTCCTCCCCTTCCTTTTGATGATGTAGCTTCATTCAGGACCATATGACTCAGCATAGGGCTTTCTAAATAATTTCTTATTAATGTTGGCAACTTTAAAGAAAATTTCTCATAGCAATGGTGCTAGAAATTTCTTTAAAGTGTGGGCATACATTGGCATTATCTTTCGAAATATCTCATGTTTAATTGTGTGATGTTCTTTCTTTTGGTGATGCATCCTTTTCTTGGTGGAGTCATTGGGTTTGATTTCCTCCAAGAGTGTCATATTTATTTGACTTTTACTCTCTTGGAGATATTAGGCATGATGTTCACTAAGAAGATACCTTACATGAACTAAGCAAATTCCCTTTAAACAAACTTGTATTTGCATATCTATTCATAAGTGTTTAGCATAATACAAATTGTTAACCTTGTGAAGCTCAAAGTTTCATCTTGTGGTTAACTATTGAAGTCAACAAAGGGATGGTTTTGGTATGGTTAGTACGATGAGAAGTCTAAACAAGAACATGAATTTCTCATTTTATTGTGAGGAGCCTAGATAAAAGAGTGACTTTCTCACTAAGCCACCTTTTTAGGGGCTCACCTAGTGGATATCCTCAGGTTCCATTAGCCCAAAGTGAGCATGTGTTTTTTTATAGCTGAGGCTTGATCCACATCAAGTTGGACAAATAGTTGAGGTTTGATCCACCCATTTTTACTTTTATTTTTGTTTTTCTTTCTTTCAGCCTTTGACATTGTACATTTGTGTATCTTGTTTTGCTACTTCGTATCATACATCTTGTGTCTATCCCTTTGTTCTTATGTTAGTTTGACATGGGATCTCGAATCTTGGGGGCTTGATCACCCTCCTTGATATTTTTATCCTATACCATCCAAATTAGTACACTTTGACCCCTCTTAACTAATTTGGTGTGAGTTTGATGCAAGTTCCTCCTATCACTAAAGTAAGGGCTAAATGTAGTGTAGAAAAATGTATCCCTTTACATTTTCACACTTAATTTGGAATTAATTAAAATAAACTTAATTATTCCTTAATTTAGGACATTGTAATATGTATTTTAGATATTCACATTAAGTTTAGGGACTTATTTATTAAAATGAACTTAATTGTTCCTTATTTTGGTGTTCTAAAGTGTACCCCTTTACACTTTATCACTTATCTAGGGCCTCATTAATTAATTGAGCTTAATTTCCCCCCTTTTAATTCAAATACAAGCATAATTAGATGCATTTTCTAAAGAGGAAACCCAACATTCATTAATTCCTAAACATAACATTCATCCTTAAAGAATGTGTATCCTAGGTAAGTGACCTAGGACCCACCATGGGGCGAATGGGTCCTCACTTAAACCTAGGACCCCCCATTTTTGGTAAGTTTTTGGTGGTATTTTAATGATTTAAAATTAATATTCAGATGTTGGCTTGTGATATTTGAATTTTAGGATATTAAGGTTACTTAGTTATAAATATAAGGTTATTTCACTATGTTTCACCTACCAAGTTTGATTCAAGCATCCTAAGGTTTATCAAGAGAATTATCAAGAGTATTTTAATGAATTCAAGGGAAGATTTATTGAAGGTCTATTGCATAAATCAAGATCCAATATCATGTCAAAGTCATGCATGTTGTTTGAGCTAGTATCATGATGTAGATTTCAAGATCCATTCAAGATCAAGATCCACATCCATTGAAGCCACTTCATGCTAGTTCCAGGTTTGCATTCCAAGGTATACTCAAAGGTTTACTAAGTTGTGATATTGCATTGTTTATTCAAAATTTCCTTGAAGCTATTTGATTTACTTCCAAATTTTTAATACTCAAACAAGGTTTGACAGAGGGAAAACACCCATTACAAAAAAAAATATTTTTCTCCTCTTGTGTTTGTGTTTGCAAGTTTTAGGTGGAAGATCCTTTGAAAAGAAAAAATGAAGAAAGTTTCAAAGTTGTCAAAGTTGTAAAGAAATTTTTCATCTCATGAAAAACTCTTCTATAGGATTTATTTTTTGTTGTCTATGTTTAGAATTATGACTCAAATTTACTGGCTTGATTGCTTCTTGGAGCAGTTCTATTTTCCTCCTTCATCAGCCTGAGTTAAGTTGTTGGTTTTCAAGTTTATCTAATTGAATTTGCGGGGTTCCAAAGTTTCATAACCTCCTGACTTAGCAACTGTGGAGGGAAGGCTGCTTCCTTTGTTGTCGGCTCATCGTGGGTTTCAGGAACTTCGTAACCTCTGCCTTGGGGTTTGGAAGTTCAGGTTTTGAGCGACAAAGCAATCCCTTTGCTGGCAAGTCATGGGTTCTGGGAACTTCATAACCTCTGACATGAGGTTCTGGAGTTCGGTTCTCCAGCAATATAGAAACTTGGATGCCAATGGATGTGGGGACCACTTGGAGTTAATATTTAAGTCATTTCTGAGAGACTTGTTGAGAATACTATAGATTCCCTTTTAATGCTTCATAATTGCACAAGCAATGGATGCATGTCTTGGTGGACCCATCACCACGGCAAGTGGAATATGAAGGAGTGTTGATAGTTGGAAAGTGATGGTTGGTTTCCAACTGCCGACATATGTGGGACTCGATAGGATGGTGAATTGTGTCGAAGGACAACAAGTGGCGATGATGTGGAGGATAGATGGCATGTGGGCCCATGTGCTTAGTGGACATTGGTGAGACAGTAATGTATGTCTCTTTGACTTGGTAGCATGGTGTTAGATGGATAACCCTAACTTCAACGAAGGAGATTTGTTCAACCACTTATCCGATGGCTAGGTTTGAATGTTGGATGATAGCGTGTGGCTTGAGGTAAATAGGTAACCCTAAAGGGGTGCAGTAGTTGATGAGTTGGAGAAGTTAGAGCGGTTAACAGTTGGTCTGACTATTGGAATATGAAATAATCTATAGAAGATGAACCGTTTCCTATCTGCTAAAGATGAATGTATATACATTGGAAATTTTACAGTACGAAGAGAGAGATGAATCTTGTAGGAGGTGAAGGTTGAGCGGCTATGTGACAAAGAGGCCAAGAGGCTGGTGGTCGAGTCATGCGGCTATGTAGCCAAAAGAGATGTCTCTTGCTGAGAGAGGAAGATTGAGGCAAGGATTAAGCTACCGAAATCTCTCCAGATTAAGTGTCTTGGTTGATCTCTCGTGTTAATCTACACTATATACTATGAGAGAGTATTGTAACAATGTGAAGGTTATATGGATTGAGAGGTTGATCAGTGAAATGTAAAAAGGAGAGAGGGAAACAAAATAGGGTTGTTGCTAGTTTGTCTCCAGAATGAAACAAGGAGTAATCTCTTTGAAAAAGGCTTTGAGCCTAAGATTGTATTGTAACTCTATTTGTTGCTGAATAATACAATGGCTCGGATCTTTTGGAGTGTGGGGTCTTTTACCCAAAAGGGTTTTCCCCGTGTAAATCTATGTGTTTTAATCATTTGTACTATATTTCATGTTTAGTGGTTCTATTTGTTGAATCTGTTTATTTAAATTGTTGAAACTGAAATTACATGTGCTTCTCTCAAAAATATTAATGTGGGAAATGAACTGTGTCTGATTCCACTTTGTGACATAGTTGTACATTTTTTTGAGGCAATCTATTTGAAATTAAAGTTACCAAAGGCACTACTGTTCTTGGACGTTTCTCTGAGATGACAAAAATTTTCCCAACAAGTGGTATCAGAGCCTTATTTTGGTTGCTAGTTCTATGTATTTCTCCTCTGAATATTTCTTAGTCTATTAGGCTTGAGGAAATCTAGAGGAATTGGTTGATGTATTGATTCGTTGGTGAGTGGAAGTCTTGTAGTATTCAAAGACAACACATAGTTTGAAGGATGGTGAAGATGGAATTGGTTATCTTGGTAGTAGTATAACCTTAATGTATGAGGTGGATTTCTTTGCTTCTTGGTTGAGTTTCTGAAAAGCTTTCATATCGGGTGTATGTGGTGGATTTCTTTGCTTCTTGGTTGAGTTGTAGCAAAGCTTTCATATCTGGTGTATGTGTGAGAGGCTCTATGGTGATATGGAGAAGCTTGGGTTGTGTCTCAGTCATGGAAGAGAGTGCTTATGTTCGGTGGTATTTCCTGGTGTTGGACGACATTGTATGCTATTAACCTCGAATATTGAAGGCTATGGAGTTAATCATTAGATGGTTTGAAAGCTTATAAAATAGCCTATCTCTTTCTTAGATGCATGTGCATATTGATGGTTTTGGAATTGGCTTGAAGGGGGCCTGGAGTTCTTGAACTGTTGTTTCCCTTTTTAAGGATGTATTGTACTTGCATGTTTTATGTGGTTTTGTAAGTTTTACACGTCAAGCAAAACTTGTGATTATGTGGAGTTGTTGTTAAACTGTTTTCTAGACCCTAGCTTTTGGGGCATTGCTGGATGAGATGTTTACAGTTTTGCATGCATGCTTTGGCATGGTATGAGGAGGTGAGATGCTTTCTTTGTATGAGAGTGTTGGTATGTGATTTTTCACTCAACATTCTTGTGGTGTTGCTTGTGGATTCCTTGACTATGGTGCTCATTGTGGACATGTTTGGAAAATCAGATTTGGTCATGATCTAGTGTTGGAGTCTTGGTTTCTACATGGTTATCTTCTCTGATATCTTGGTTTATGATTAATAATGTGATGATGGGTTTACACGTTTGATGGAATTGATCTTTTGATTGATGTGGTTGGTGGTTTAGCTACCCATTGGCTGCAATGAGATAACTCAGATGTGGACTGTCTATATCCATGAGGTTGATGCAATGTTGGTGCAGATCTGTTAGTTTGCCTTGTCTGTAGTCACTTATGCATTGATGTGGTTGCTTTGGGATGAGAAGATGGATGGTGCTGAGTACCTGAATAGTCGGTTATAGGGACCTATAGCATGTTGTATCACGATGTCATGGATAGCTTGGATACATTGCTTTGTGTAAGCTTTTGACAATGATGGTAATCTCTACTTGCTTTGGAGATCTTGGTGCCACTTGATGGACATGTTCTTGTGTGGACCTGAAGGATTTTTAGATTAGCAAATGTTGGGCCATGATGCTTGAGAAGCTCGATTGTCACGGTTCAGTGGGAGATTTAGCAATGACTCTGGACTCATCACTTGGTGGTGAATGTTTTTTCTTTAGTGTTGCAGATGTTATCAAGAGGAGCTCTTTGATCCTGTTGCTACAAAAGGGTTCTTTCACATTTGTATGGACACTATTTGAAGATGTGCAACATCTTGGAACCATGGAGGACAACTGGATTCTTTGGCTAAGGTGTTGGTGGTGGTGGACAAGTGATGTTAGTTTTGAGTTTGTTTTCTTTATGTCATGGTATACTCTTGCTTATGGAATCGACTTATGACATTGTGCATGGCACTTGAGACCATGGTGAAGTCACTTAGAGCATGGTATCTTCTAAGGGGGATGTGTAGATCATGGTGTCATGATAATTTCTTGTTTCAGATGTGTGGAGCTTTGATAGTGGTCTGGAGTTCCTCTATGTGTTGAGTACATTGGTTATATGCTTGAGAACTTTATGTTAAGTGCAGTAATGGAGTTTGCAGTTCAACATGAAATGATCATTTGCTGGTGCTCATGGATACATGGAGAATAAGGTGAGGCTATAACTCTTTTGAGATTAGAAAGGTACTAATTACAGTTTAAAGTCCAAGTAGCCTACACCTTGGTTGGACATGAGTTCAATAGAGAGCAATGAGGATATTTCTCTTGGATGAGTCCTGGTGGCTTGTATATCTTGGAGGAGCATTCTCTTTTCCCACTCTTGGTCTACTTGGTAGTTTATCTGAGAGGTATTTTCCCATTATATCTTTCAGGTGTGTTTTATGCTTTCTTTCATGATATGGATCTTGAATTGTTGTTAAATGGTTCTGGAGGATTCATAGTGGAAGGTGGACATCTCCTTGATCTTTTGTGTTATATCATTTATTGATAAGAACTAGTAGGAGATAGTTATATGGGCTGATTTCCTGAGATGGGAAATGAGGTAGATTGATCTTCTTTAAGAGGCTTAAATCCATGATTGTTTACATGTTATATTTGTTATGCTTGATCTTGGTGATTGAACAGTTGGATGTTATTATGGTGTCTCTTTGGGATTGCAAGGAGATCATACTTGACACAACTTGTTGTTAGAAGTGTATGTAGGAGGATGTTCTACAGGTATATGTTGTGCAGAGTTTTCTCTCTTTGGTCTTGGTGGTCTTCCTGATGTTCGGTTTCACATTACATTGGTCTAAGATTTAGTTGGAATTGTAGTGATCACTAGCTTGTGGTCATGTGTTTTCACTCATGATTCATGGGAGATGACATGGAGGTTCTTAATCTTTTTCCTCTGTTGGGTGTGGAGAACTTGGGAGAGCTGTGAAGACTTGTGGTGAGAGTTGTTCTTGCAGGTTATTAATTTGTAGGTTGTGTATATCATTGTCGATGTTCCTTGGTACTACATGGTTACAGTTCTATGTGCTGCTATTGGTAGATTTTTTATGCCTTTAATCTTTCAGATTTGGTGTTACCCATGCACTGGGAGTTCCTGAATGTGTTTTGTCTTCTTCGACTAGTTGGCACATGGAGCTTTCTTTTGGAGTATATGGGTTGGCTATGTTGGTGGCATAAGTGTACTAATATTTTATACCTTTAAGGTATGGATGATTGGATGTTCTAGCACTTGTTGTGGGTGCTATTTTTCAGTCACATGGGTTTATTAGTTGGATGGAAGCATTCAAGATGATTGTTGTTCTAGCTGATGTTTTATCTTGTTTTCTGGAGGATGGCTTCACGTATGTGTTCCGGTTGAGGGCTTTGAAGTTGATGTTGGGTTGCTTTTGTCTAGCTCATGAGCATAGTGGAGTGGTGGCTATGTTGGTGCCTTTTCCGTCTGTAGGATCTGATGCTTGTGTTCTTGAGACTGATGCATATACGCCTTGGCTTATTCCTTTTCCTGTGGTAGCTGGTTAGAACTATTTCCTGAGTTGGTGGACATCTTAGATGTCGTTGCAGGTGTCTTGGTTGGAGCACGAAAGCATTGTTTAAGATTCTGTGTTTGCATTGGAAGAAGCCAGTAAGTTCTTCGTCAAGTGGGAGAATGTTGAGAATTATGACTCAAATTTGCTAGCTTGATTGCTTCTTGGAGCAGTTTTGTTTTCCTCCTTCATCGGCTTGAGTTAAGTCATTGGTTTTCAAGTTTATCTAACTGAAATAGCGGGGTTCCAAAGTTTCATAACCTCCCACCTTAGCGACTGTGGAGGGAAGGCTCCTTCCTTTGTTGTCAGCTCATCGTGGGTTTTGGGAACTTCGTAACCTCCGCCTTGGGGTTTGGAAGTTTAGGTTTTGATCGATGGAGCAATCCCTTTGTCAGCAAGTCGTGGGTTCTGGGAACTTCGTAACCTCTGACATGAGGTTTTGGAGTTCGGTTCTCCAGCGATATAGCAACTTGGATGCCAACGGATGTGGGGACCACTTCGAGTTAATATTTAAGTATTTTCCAAGAGACTTGTTGATAATATTGTAGATTCCCTTTTGATGCTTCATAATTGCACAAGTAGTGGACGCGTGTCTTGGTGGACACCTCACAATGGCAAGTGGAATATGAAGGAGTGTTGATAGTTGGAAAGCAATGGTTGGTTTCCAACTGTCAATGAATGTGGGACCTGATAGGATGGTGAATCATGTCAAAGGCCGACAGGTGGCGATGATGTGGAGGATAGATGGCATGTGGGCTGATGTGTTCAATGGACATTGGTGAGATGGTAATGTATGTCTCTTTGACTAGATAGCATGGTGTTAGGTGGATAACCCTAACTTTAATGAAGGATATTTGTTCAACCACTTATCTGACGGCCAGGTTTGAATGTTAGATGATAGTGTGTGGCTTCAGGTGAACAGGTTACCCTAAAGAGGTGTGGTAGTTGATGAGTTGGAGAAGTTAAAGCGGATAACAGTTGGTCTGACTATTGGAATACAAACTAATCTACAAAAGGTGAACCATTTCCTATCCGCTGAAGATGAATATATATACAATGGACATTTTGTAGTACGAAGAGACAGATGAATCTCATAGGAGGTGAAGGTTGAGCAGCCATGTGACAAAGAGGTCAAGAGGCCAGTGGTCTAGTCATGCGGCTATGTAGCTGAGTGAGATGTCTCTCGCTGAGAGAGGAAGATTAAGTTAGGGATTATGCTGCCAAAATCTCTCTAGATTAAGTGTCTTGGTTGATCTCTCATGCTAATCTGCATTGTATGTTGTGTGAGAGTGTTGTAACAGTGCGAAGGTTGTATGGACTGAGAGGTTGATCAATGAAATGTAAAAAGGAGAGAGGGAAACATAACAGGGTTGTTGCTAGTTTGTCTCCAAAATGAAACAAGGAATAATCTTTGTGAAAAAGGCTATGAGCCTAAGATTTAATTGTAACTCTATTTGTTATTGAATAATATAATGGCTCGGATCTTTTGGAGTGTGGGTTTTTTTACCTGAAAGGATTTTCCCCACATAAATCTATGTGTTTTAATCTTCTGTACTATCTTTCATGTTTAATGGTTTTGTTTGTTGAATCTATTTATGCAAGTTGTTGAAACTAAATTTACATGTGCTTCTCTCAAAAAGATTAATGTGGGATATGGATTGTGTCTAAGTCCACTTTTTGACATAGTTGTACATGTTTTTGAGGCAATCTATTTGAGATTAAAGTTACCGAAGGCACTACTATTCTTGGAGGTTTCTCTGAGATGACAAATTTTTTCCCAACAGTCTAACTATGAAAATCAAGAATTAAGGAGTCCAGACATAGTAGTAGAGAACCTAGAAACCATTTTTACAAAGCTCTATCTAGGACCCGTTTTCCATATGAGTCCTTAGTTGGATTCAAAAAATCACTTTTTGTGAGAGGTACGCAACATTTATCCCTTTCACATTCTCCCTAAAGTCTCTAGGTTCCACTAGTTTTATGATTAATCTTCTAAATGTAATTTATAGATCATGATTTGGAGATAATTTTCTATTTTTAGTCTTCTCCCCGAAATATTGTTTGACCTAGACCCCCATCCTAACACAAAAGGGAAATTACAAGATTCCTCAAAGAATTCTCTCACCTAAGGGTTGAAAGTGGATCTTGACTTTGTTCAATCTCAGTTCTGTTTACAGTTTGTCCTTGATGTCAAAATCTCTTTTAGTTTGTTCTCTTTGATGATCTATTTTAGAATGGTTCTCCTTGCATATCACAGGCTTTGGTTGTTTCTCTTTCTGGCTTACTCATATCGGTGTGAGAATTGCAAGGTCTCCCCGATCCACTTTGAAATGTCTGAGTTGCCTATCAGCAAGACATTTCAAATGTCTTGGCGATTGAATTTAACATACAGGCTACTTTCGGCATGACATTCCTGTTATCTTGGTGACCGACACAAGAAAGGTTATTTCGGAAAGACTTGTCTTTGGTTTCGGCGACATAAAAGTGTTCTCTATCAACATATGTAATACCGTCGGGATAAGGTCTTATTGATTTCCTTATGTCTCCCCGACCCGCTTCAGAATAACGTATATCAGCATGAGTTTGGCCATCGGGCTGAGGTCATAGCAAAATCATATTGTCTCCCTGACTAGTGCATCTGGATGTCTATCGGCAAGAGTCTAAGTCTTCAGTGAAAGGTCTTAACGAAAAGGATTATGTCTCACCGACTAGTGCTTATGGAGTTTCATCGGCAAGAGCTAAGCGGTTTCAGAATAGGTCTTGGTGAATTCAATTTGTTACACTGACCAAAAATATAAAGGTAGTCTCTTCAGTAAGAGCTAGGGTTTTCAGCATGAGGTCTTGGTGAGTGACCTCTGGTCTCGCCAATGGAACATAAAAGAACTTTTTCCGCATAGGATCTATCCTGTCTCAGTGACTCTGACTAAATGAAGGTTTTTCAGTATGACATGAAGCTTTCTACAAGAGGTCTCCCTGATATTGCTATGTTATAGTGACCCTCATAAGATAGAAGGGTACATCAGCGAAAGAACTATTATGTTACAACAACATCACAGAAGGGGTTTTCTATCAAAGGCTCATCGGTGAGAGATAATTTCTTCGGAGTATGGTCTTAACGAATACCTTGTGTCTCGCCGATAGAACAAAGATCTACATCGGTGTGAGATTGATATTGTCTTGGCAATCCAGGATGACCTCGGGATGTTTCGGTGAAACATAGAGCATTCTATATAGCATCTCCCCGACTTCGTTTTATCTTAGGGACACGGGGTGAAAGGATGACTTTCAGAAAACCAAAGTCTTATCTACAAAACATCTCCCCGATGGTTGATGGTTACAATGACACATAAGAAGGCTTTTAGTGAAACATCGTGTGGTCTGCGAGAGGTCTTCCTGACATCGCTGGGTCACAGTGAAAGCAAATAAGGAAAAGGCTATAGTGATAGTGAATGAAACAAAAGGGTGTCTCGGTGACAAAGACTCTTGTGTCTAAGTGACTAAGTATAACAGAAATGTGATCTCGCCGGGGAAACATAAAGATCTTTGATAAGATTTCTCCCTAATGGTAGAAGGTCATGGCGATGCATAGGGACAAAAGGAATGATCAAAGTTTTAATTGCCTTTGACAGAACTTTCTGGTTGTCTCAACGAATAGTTACGAAGACTCAAAACTCAGTGGTCGTCTTCATGGATTGGCATCAAATCTCAGAACGGTTACATAACTGAATATTCATTGAGTTTCTTTTTGAGCTATTGCATTTTTTGGATGATTTGTAGCTCTTTGGATAAGCATTACTCTTGATTTATATCATCATCGACAGACTGTCAGTATTAAGCTTTATATTCAAAAATCAGCAAGAGAATCTGAAGATCTGGTGAAAAACCTTTTTAATATTTCTTCACAACTGACATACTTGAAATGTAAATAAATACCAATGTTCAAAACTGTAAGGGTTGTTGTTTTTGTAATTCTGAGAGTATCATTCCTTTTCTGTATGGAAATGTATGAATGAACTCTACAGAGAGATATGTGCTTAACTGAAAATAGAGAAATCGTTTGAGTCACTATTATTGTTCAAAACATAATTTGAGGGGTTGGTACTCCTTGAGATGGGTGTCTCAAAATGAGGGGCTAGTGCTCCTTAAGTGGGTGCTCAAAAATCAGCCTATGAGGCATTGTGAACTTTAATTTAAAAGATTAAGCCTGGAAGGCATTTAGGGAGTGGTTTTTATACCCCAGGAGGGTTTTCCACTCAGGAAAATCTTGAGTCTTCTTGTTCTTCTAAGTGCCTTTGCTTTACTATGTTGATTGATTATTTCAGTTCACTGTTTGGTTATTACTTTTCTCAATTATGTTTACAATTGATTACATTCAACTCATGAATGCATTAATTAGAGTATATTGAGATAATATCTAAGCTATGGTTTTTGAATTTGTGAAAATTACTCAAATATGTTAAGACACTAATTCACCACCCCCTCTTAGTGTCATTTTAACTCCAACAACTGGTATCAGAGCATAGGGTCCTCTGATGGGTTTAAAATTACCTTGGATTGATCTTGGTCTTGGAGTTTGTTCTTAATGGCACATTCTAAAGATGGTGACTCTATATCCAGAGCTCCATTATTTGATGGAACTGATTATGTGTTCTGGAGAATCAGAATGGAAGCTTTTCTTGTTTCTTTTGATTTTGATGTTTGGTGCATTGTTTTAGAAGATTACAATGTACCAGCCACTATTCCCACTGATGCTACTGAAAAGAAGAAGTATGAAACAAATGCCAGAGCTAAGCATGCCCTCTTGTGTGGGTTAACTAAAGATGCATTCATTAAATTCATGCATTGCAAATTTGCTCATGGAATTTGGGAAAAACTTGAAACTATATATCAAGGGAATGAGAAAGTCAAACTATCTAAAATTATTACACTCAAACATCAGTTTGAGGAGTTGAAAATGAAGGATGATGAAAAAGTGGCTGAATATTTCCTAAGAGTAGATGAAGTTGTCAATTCAATGAAAGGTCTAGGTCAAGAGGTTAATGAATTTGATGTGGTCACAAAGGTTGTTAGAACCTTACCATCCAAATTTGAATCTAAGGTTTCAGCCCTAGAAGAAAAGAAACACTTTGACAAGCTTACCTTAGACAAACTTCAAGGAATACTTACAGCCTATGAAATGAGAACTAGCAAAAACATTTCAATAGGAAAGGAAATTGTCCTTTAACACTGAAAAGAAAGAAAAAGTTGAAGTCAGTGAATCAAAGTTGTCTGATTCTAAAGAATCCCATTTTGTTAGAAGATTTAAAAAGGGATCAGGAAAATATAACAGGAAAACTTCCCTTTAAATGTTTTAACTATGGCAAAATAGGTCACTTTGCTGCAAAGTGTCCCTATGATGATCAAATCAATGACAATGAGACAACTGAAAAATAGCCTATGAAGAAGGCCTTCAAACCTAATCGAAACTTCTATTTCAAAAAAAAGAAAAGTCTATTTAGTAAGGATGAATCTGATATTGAGTCTAAATATTCATTAGCTGAAGAAGATGAAACCTTGTTCATGGCTGAAATTACTCAGCAAAATGATACAAACACCATTGACATTGAAGAAGGTGAAGTAGATCTTGAAAGTGAGCTGAAATGTGCTTTACAAGAGATCAGAAAACTCAAAAAAAAAGTTCTTACTCAAGAACATAAACTAGATCAAGAAATGGTCTCTCTGAAAACTCAGCTTGAAGAAGCTAAAAGAGTTGAAGACTGCCTTCAAGAGACTGTAGCTACAAAGATCAAGAAATTCAAAAACTGGAACAAGAAGTAGTTTGTCTTACGAAGGAAATTGAAAAATATGAAAGCACTCTAAAACTGAATGAGATGCTCAGCAAGCAAAAGATGTACAAAGATAAAACTGGTGTTGGTTACGAAAAGGGTGAATGCTCAATTGACCATGCAAAAAAAAACCCCTCTTCTGAAGTCAAAGGTTCAGGTTCAAATCACTCAAATTTTGGTAAGGATCATGTTCAATCTTTAAGAGGTAATAGATCTTCATACAGAGTCAATCCTTTCTTCTATGGTTATTATTTTTTTGCAACAAATTTGGGCATAAGGTGAGCACTTGTAGGCTTATGAATCCTAGAATACCTAGGTTTGGTCTTAGGCAACACTATGGTTTTGTTAGACAAATCAGATGTTTTAAATGCAATGCTTTGGGACATTGTGTCAAACAGTGCAGAATTGATCTGCAATCTAAACAGGAGAAATTTAAAAAGGTTTGGAAACCTAAGTCTATCAACAACATTGAGCAAACTATGTTGGTTCAAACAGCTTTTCATTCCAAGAAAAAGGACTTATGGGTCCTAGACAATGGATGTTCTAACCATATGACTGGCGACAAGGATAAGTTTGTAAAACTTGAAGATTATATAGGTGGATATGTTAAGTTTGGTGATAACTCTGGTATTCAAATTAAAGGTAGAGGTTCACTTCTTCTGAATGAAGACACTCCTATCTATAATGTGTACTACATGTGGAAGGTCTCAAGCACAATCTTCTAAGTGCTACTCAAATCTATGATAGTGGTTATCATGTTCTTTTCACTTCACAAGGATGTGAGATTAAAAACAAGCTAGGAAAGGCTATTCTAGCTAGAAGGAGGACAAAAGGAAATGTGTACAATCTTCTCGACACATCAAGCAATGAAAATAATCAAGGTATGTGTTTAATGAGCCAAATTGAAGAAATCTAATTATGGCATAAAAGATTAGGACACATAAACTTTGAAAATCTGGTTAGAATAAGTAAGAATCAGAATGTTAGAGGTTTACCAATCCTTAACAAGCCAGAAAATTCTCTGTGCAAAGAATGTCTAAGTGGTAAACAAACTAAAATCAGCTTCGAAACAAAAGAACATTCTTCTTTAAAACCTTTACAACTTGTGCACACTGATTTATGTGGACCAACCAGAACAAGGTCTATTAATGGTGAAAGGTACTTTATGCTGTTTGTGGATGATTATACTAGAATGGTTTGGGTCATATTTCTTAAGCACAAATCAGAAGCATTTGAAAGGTTTAAAATCTTTCGTAAATTGGTTGAGAAGGAATCTGATTTGAAACTTAAATGTCTGTGATCTGACAAAGGAGGTGAGTTCACTTCTCAAGAGTTTATTGATTACTATGAAAAACATGGCATTAAAAGATAGTATGCTGTAACAAAAATACCTCAACAAAATGGAGTAGTTGAACGTAAAAATAGAACTGTAAAAGAAATGGCTAGAACATTGTTAGATGAAGCTAAGTTGCCTGATATGCACTGGAAAGAAGCTATTCATATAGCTGTATACATTTTGAATAGAGTGTAGATTAGAGTAAAATCTAAACACACTCCTTATGAACTATTGTATGGAAAAACTGCTTCTCTCAAATACTTTAATTTTTTTGGAAGTGTTTTATCAAAAAGGATGATGATAACCTTTGGATTTTTCAATCAAAGAGTGATGAGGGTATCTTTTTGGGATACTCAACTCACATCAAAGCTTATAAATGCCTTAACAGAAGGCTTAACAAGATAGTTGAAGTCGTTAATGTAAAATTTGATGAGAGATCACATTTGTATGCTAAATATTTGTAGGATAATGAGGAAGAAGAACTTGAACTACAAATTATTTCAGAAGGAACTGAGTTAGCAAGCCCTAGAATGTAAACAGCAAGTCCTGAAAAGGTTGCATCAAAAGCTCTAACTAAATATCACCCCAAAGATCAGATTATTGGGGATAAAAATGCAGGAGTTCAAACTAGAAGAAAGGCTATAGAATCTAATGAAAAGGCACAAATAGCTTTCTATCTAGTTACTCAGTTTGAGCCAAAAATTTTTAATGAAGCTCTCACAGACTCATGTTGGCTTAATGCTATGCAGGAGGAAATTGACCAAATTGAGAAAAATCAAACTTGGGAGTTAGTCCCAAGATGAGATGACAAGAATTTCATTGGAGGAAAATGGATATACAGAAACAAACTTGATGAAAATGGTAATGTCATTCGCAACAGAGCAAGATTTTTGTACAAAGGCTATGCTCAACAAGAAGGTATTTATTTTGGTGAAACCTTTGCACCTATTGCTAGATTAGAATCTATCAAAATATTCTTGGCTTATTCCGTTTATAAAGACTTTATTGTTTATCAAATGGATGTCAAAACTACTTTTTTAAATGGCTATTTAAATGAAGAGGTCTATGTTGAACAACCTGAAGGATTTATGTGTAAAGACAAGCCTGATCATGTCTACAGATTGAAAAAGGCCCTCTATGGCTTAAAACAAGCACCTAGAGCTTGGTACTCTAGGCTTGACAGTCATTTTCTTTCAAATGGTTTTTTTAGAGGAGGTGTAGATAGAAATATTTATGTTCAAATTGAAGGTTTTGATATTCTAGTTGTTGAAATTTATGTTGATGACACTATCTTTGGCTGCAACAATGTTACATTAAGTAAAAAATTCTCTTAGCTAATGGAATCTGAATTTGAAATGTCATTATTAGGAGAATTAAATTTCTTCTTGGGTCTTCAAATCTCTCAACATGAAAATGGAATATTTCTTTATCAAACCAAGTATGCTAGAGAGATGCTTAAGAAATCACAGATGGATGAATGCCATCCAGTTAGCACTCCAATGATTACTGGATGCAAACTTAATAAGGTTGATGAATACCCTAATACAAATCAAATTGAATATAGATCAATGATTGGCAGTTTGTTATATTTAACTGCTTCTAGACCTGACATTATGCAGGCAGTTTGCACTGTTGCACAGTTTCAGGCATCACCTAAAGAATCCCATGTCACTGCTGTTAAAAGGATTTTTAAATATATTCAGGGCACTCTTAATTATGGCCTTTGGTATCCTAGAAGCATTGATTTTTCATTAATTGCATATACTGATGCTGACTGGGCTGGTTGTTTGGATGATAGGAAAAGTACTAGTGGTGCTGCATTCTTTCTTGGTGATCGTTTAGTGGCCTAGCACAGCAAGAAACAAGAATCCGTTTCTCTCTCTACTGCTGAAGCAGAATACATTACTGCCACTTCATGTTGTACTCAAGTTATTTGGATGAGTCAAACACTATCTGATATGGGTATTGGAATTCCTAAACCTGTTTCTATTCTCTGTGATAACACAAGTGTGATAAGTATCTCCAAAAATCCTCTTTTGTACTCTCGCACTAAACATATTGCTATCAAGTTTCACTTCCTTCGAGAAAAGGTTTTGGCTAATGAAATTTTCTTATAGTTTGTTGGCTCTCAAGATCAAGTGGCTGATATTTTTACTAAGCCCTTAGCTAAAGAGTTATTTGAAAGGATGAGACTTCAATTGGGAGTTATCTCTCAATCTTTACTGCTCTGATTTTCCATACATTGGCTTAGGGGGAGCATGTTATATGTTTTAATTCACTTACAACTCTCCTACAATCTTGGTTGCTACACTGTTATTTTTTTTTTGGTAGCTGTTTCTCATGGTATTTTGATTGGCTTCTCAGTTGTGTTCATCTAATCTTTTCCTTGAGGAAAAAAGGGGGAGAGTCTTTGGTATTTTGCATCAAGGACAAAGGGGGAGTTTGTTGAATCTCAGTTGTGTTTACAGTTTTTCCTTGATGACAAAATCTCTTTCAGTTTGTTCTCTTTGATGATCTATTTCAGAATGGTTCTCCTTGCATATCACAGGCTTTTGTTGTTTCTCTTTCAGGCTTACTCATATCAGTGTGAGAATGGCAAGGTCTCCCTGATCCACTTTGAAATGTCTGAGTTGCCTATCAGTAAGACATTTCAAATGTCTTGGCGATTGAATTTAACATACAGGCTACTTTCGACCTGACATTCTCGTTGTCTTGGCGACCGACACAAGAAAGGTTATTTCGGTAAGACTTGTCTTTGCTTTCAGTGACATAAAAGTGTTCTCTATCGACATATGTAATACCGTAGGGATAAGGTCTTATCGATTTCCTTATGTCTCCCTGACCCACTTCAGAATAAAGTATATTGGCATGAGTTTGGCCGTCGGGCTGAGGTCATAGCGAAATCATATTGTCTCCCTGACTAGTGCATCTGGACGTCTATCACCGAGAGTCTAAGGCTTCGGTGAAAGGTCTTAACGAAAAGGATTATGTCTCACCAACTATTGCTTATGGAGTTTCATCGGCAAGAGTTGAGCGGTTTCAAAATAGGTCTTGGTGAATTCAATTTGTTACACTGACCAAAAACATAAGGGTAGTCTCTTCGATAAGAGCTAGGTTTTTCAGTGTGAGGTCTCAACAAGTGACCTCCAGTCTCGCCGATGGAACATAAAAGAACTCTATCGGCATAGGATCTATCCTATCTTAGCGACTCCGAGTAAATGAAGGTTTTTCAGTATGGCATGAAGCTTTCTACAAGAGGTCTCCCTGATATTGGTATGTTATAGTAACCCTCATAAGATAGAAGGGTGCATCGGTGAAAGAACTATTATGTTACATCGACATCACACAAGTGGTTTTCTATCAAAGGCTCATCGGTGAGAGATACTTTCTTTGGAGTATGGTCTTAACGAATACCTTGTGTCTCGCCGATAGAACAAAGATCTCCATCGGTGTGAGATTGATACTATCTTGGTGATCCAGGATGAGCTCGGGATGTTTCGGTGAAACATAGAGCATTCTATATAGCATCTCCCCGACTTCGTTTTGTCTCAGTGACATGGGGTGAAAGGATGACTTTCGGCAAAACAAAGTCTTATCTACAAAACGTCTCCCCAATGGTTGATGGTTATAGCGACACATAAGAAGGCTTTCGGTGAAACATCATCTGGTTTGCGAGAGGTCTTCCCGACATCGTTGGGTCATGGTAAAAGCAAATAAGGAAAAGGCTATAGTGACAATGAATGAAACATAAGGGTGTCTCGGTGAGAAAGACTCTTGTGACTAAGTGACTGAATATAATAGAAATGTGATCTTAGGGAAACATAAAGATCTTGGATAAGATTTCTCCACAATGGCAGAAGGTCATGGCGATGCACAGGGACAAAAGGAACGATCAAAGTTTTAATTTCCTTCGGCAGAACTTTCTAGTTGTCTCAGCGAATAGTTATGAAGACTCAAAACTTAGTGTTCGTCTTCATGGATTGGCATCAAATCTCAGAATGGTTACATAACTGAATATTCATTGAGTTTCTTTCTAAGCTGTTGCATTTTTTGGATGATTTACAGCTCTATGGATAAGCATTACTCTTCATTTATATCATCATCGACAGATTGTCAGTATTCAGCTTTATATTAAAAAATCAGCAAGAGAATCTAAAGATCTGGTGAAAAACGTTTTGAATATTTCTTAACAACCGACATAATTGAAACGTAAATAAATACCAATGTTGAAAACTGTAAGGGTTGTTGTTTTTGTAATTCTGAGAGTATCATTCCTTTTCTATATGGAAATGTATGAATGAACTCTACAGAGAGATATGTGCTTAACTGAAAACAGAGAAATCCTCTAAGTCACTATTATTGTTCAAAGCATAATTTGAGGGGTTGGTACTCCTTGAGATGGGTGTCTCAAAATGAGGGGCTAGTGCTCCTTGAGTGGGTGCTCAAAAATCAGCCTATGAGGCATTGTGAACTTTAGTTTAAAATATTAAGCCTGGAAGGCATTTAGGGAGTGGTTTTTATACCCCAAGAGGGTTTCCACTCGGTAAAATCTTGAGTCTTCTTGTTCTTCTAAGTGCCTTTGCTTTACTATGTTGATTGATTATTTCAGTTCACTATTTGGTTATTACTTTTCTCAATTCTATTTACAATTGATTACATTCAACTCATGAATGCATTAATCAGAGTATATTGAGATAATATCTGAGCTATGGTTTTTGAATTTGTGAAAATTAATTAAATCTGTTAAGACACTGATTCACCCCCCCTCTCAGTGTCATTTTACCTCCAACAGACTTGAGGGGTAATTTTTTTTTAATGAAATAGAAGAATAGATTGGGTTCATTCACACCATTTTTTCTTTTTTGTTTTTAGTAAGTTTGGTGAAATATTCCAAATTTAGTATAAAACCCTATATGTTTGAACCCTAACCCTTATTTTTCTATGTTTCACAAAGAAACTTACCTCCAATTTATAGTTAATACGTAATCCATCCAAATAACCATTTATGAATTTAAGTACCCTCAAATGTTTGAAACAAATGATTGACCCACTTTTGATTGCATCATCTAACATACATAATACCCACTCCACTTCAATAGTGAAGTCAACATGACTAAGTGTATCTAGATGACCATCCCAAGCATAGTATGTAGCAACAAATTGAATTTCAAATACTTTTACATTCTCCCAATTCATGGATTCCATCTTAGAAATATTTGTTTCTATCAAAATTATGTTTCCATACTCTAATTGTTGAAGGTTGGAAAATAATAAAACCTTCTTCTGATATTTCCAAGGTTGGACTATTAAGAAAAACTTAGTAGAGAGGGGAATTAATAAAATTATTGTGCTCATTCCATATTATTGCTATAGATATCATGTGGCTCTTTTGGATTCTACATTAATATGAATCCATCTCTCATAGGATTCTACATTTCTTTCACATGATTTTGTTCACAAACAATAACCACTCAATCTACTCCTTTCAATTTTTAGTCTACAAATCACTGATTTCCTCTTCTCGTATCTACACAAAGCACTTCACTAATCATCTTTGTTCATTTCTTATACTCCCAAGAATGGCATTCAATACAAATCATGCATTTATCACTAGCAAGAACAAGTTATTCACTCCTTAGTCACACTTCCTTATCACTCAAGAATAAGACATTGACGTAATGCAGTTTATACAACAGATCAATTGTCTTGTATATAAACATCGCCCTATAGAATTTTGAAACACCAAACACTTGATTTCTTATATTGCAGAGATTTCAAATACCTTTACCATTATAGATTTAATCAATCACACAAATCTATTACGAACTAAAAAATCTTCTTCAAACTTCAACATAGGCTCACACCTAATCTTAACGCCTCCATGCTCATAGCTTATTGTACTCATCCTTCCACCATGCATAGGGATAGAAGCATTGTAGCTCTGATACGATATGAAGGGATAAATATGAATGAATGTATTTGATTCATTTTATTGATAGGCATGAAAAATAGTATATACGATGAAGTACAATGAACAATTGAAACAACCATGAGAAATCATGTACAAAAAAAAGTATAACTACCTCTAACTACCTCTGTAACAAAGAAAATATAATACATTACATTTTTATTTGCTAACAAGCACTCATTGTTGTATTTTTTATTCATTCACAATCTAGGTATTCATTATTCAATATAGAAGGCACATTAACAGATGCTTTTTTGGATCAATATTTTATCTCTTGGTTGCATATCAATTATATTACTTTGATCTCTTGTATGTGATAGGATTTTTGGTTCCAAGTGATTTTTTAGGAGCTGTGGATTTTAATATCAACTCTAATATGGTATTAGAACTCCAAATCTAGACTTCCCATTTGATTTTTGAGAGATTCAACATTGTTAAAAAAATTGGCATATCTTGAAGTCAAACATGCATCACCATTGAGTCTAAAATAACCAAAACCCCTAAGATTTCTTATCATTTCATCAAATCTGGGGAAGTCAAAAAAATTTAGGGGTTGCATAGATCCCATAAAAATTCATACAACCATACGGATTTGTATGACTATACTCTCTCATGATTGTGTGCCCCTATGTAGGTCAAACTCATGTACGAGTACAAAAGAACAAGGGTTTTAAATTTATTTTTTCAAAAAATAAACAATATGAAATATAATAAAATCAATCATAAGGGATAGTTTTTTGGTATGTGGTATTTTTCATAGGCCTACAAACACTAGACCCATGCCCCATGTTACCCATTTCCAAATATTCAATGTCACGATTGCACAAAGGGCCCTCCAATAATGGTTTATAATTCTCAGCCAATTGCTTTAAGCCATTTGATGGCTCTCCTTACAAATCACCAACAAGGAAAACAAATATTCTACCACTTGATCCTCTCATATGTGGTGAACCGATTTTTTTTAGGATACAACACAAACCAATTGATCATAATAGTTTTGAGCATATTATTTTCTTAGTGAATATTCAAACTAGAAATAAAGCATATTCTATTTAGCATAAGTGTTTTTGACAACCAATGACATCACACTAATGTTAGTAGTATGTACACCTATACAACAAACCTCCTAGCCTCTGTTTAAGCCCTAATTTTCCCTAAAGGGGCAATTTATTTATTTATAGCGTAACTTGGGTATACGGTGCTCAAATTAGCCAAAGGAGATATAATTAAAAAGATGGTTATGAGAACATTCTATTGAAGAATGTTTCATCATTATATTTTTTTACTAGTTCATTTTATTCTCATTTAATGTCATATCACCATTTTAGGCTTGCAATAGCATAACTTTTCACTTGTGTCTCTGATTTTTTATGATTTTGATAGTATTGGAAAGGCATTTTAGAGCCCTTTAAACATATTCATGTACTTTTTTCTAGGGTGTATCCCATGTACATTTTATTCATATTTGTGATTTCATATCTATATCAATTAGTTGGATGCCTTAGTAACTACAAAGGATCTATTTACGTGAGATGAATTCATTTGATCTACTTTACACACACTAAGGTTATTAGGATCCAATACACTTGTTTTAGGAAGTACCATGGGTTTTTTATTTATCCTTTGGTAGATGTCTTAGATAAGGATAACTATGAACTTATTGGCAACGGGACCTCCTAGCGCATATCAGGGGGCTTTATTTTTTCTCATATATATATAAACTCATACTTACACAAGACAAACTAGGGATTTTTTCAGAATGGATTTGTGTCGTAGAAAAATGGCCCTTTGTCATCTTCATGGCCTTTTAGGTCTTGTTTCATGGTGTCAAAACTATGTTTCTTTGATTTTATGTTGTATCATGGCTTGAACATTCTTATTTAGGTACTAAAACTCAAAGAACTATGTCTTCTGAAGGTGTTGTGAAGTGTTGTAAGACATTTGCATATTCTTCTAGACTCTATTCAATACAATTTACCCAAAAATCACCTTTTTACACATCAACAAGTCCTATATTAAAGTGTTGTAAAGTATTGTAACAAGCCTTCATGCTTTTCTAGGAACAATCTCTTTATTTATACCTTTCTCATGCTTTATTTTGTCTCTTTATGCCCTCATATGCTTAATTAAGTGTATTTTTGGATATTATCCGAACAAACAATATTAAACACAACATTATTTATGACACTTTTTTGTAGGTCCTAGGTGGGATCCATTCACCATGGGTGGCGAATGAGTCCCCCTTGGCCCTGAATTCAAAATATTTCAAATTTCCTTTTGGGATTTTATTAAGAGTCACTTGATGTCAGCCTGTGATGAGGTCTAAACGGATAGTAAGGAACAAGAATTGTATAAATAAGTGGTTTTCATCTAATTTTAACACCTAATTCATCAAATTCACTCATCCACATATGTATTCAAGTATTCAAGCATTCTACATCATCAATTGAAGCAACTATTAAAGCACTTTGAAGCAACCATTGACATTACTTCAGACTTAAAAGATCAAGGATTTGGCGAGTTAATAGAATTTTCATGTTTTTAGTTTATATTTTATTTGCATTTCACTTATTTGTATTGGGTTTGATTACCAAAGTGGGGTTTGACCAAGGAAAACCCCTATTTGCTAACCCTCCAACATTTTTCCCCTTTGCATGTGTCTTTGTAGCCTTTGTTTTGTAGATTTGACAGGTTTAAAGGTGTTGAAAAGTGGAAATCAAGTCACCTAGGCTTTTCAAGTCAACATATCATTATTTCAAGCGTATTGAGTGTTTTCTGTCTATTTCCTACATAATTAACTTCGGCAACTTGATATTTAGACATTCCCAAATATGGTGTTGTGGAGTTGTTTTCTGATTTTCCAAAAATCCAAGAGTGGACTAATTCACCACCCTTGGTGAATAAGTCCCATGTAAGACCTGAAAATCTATATTTTGTTAGATCTCAGATCTTGATTATCAGAAATCAGTTCCTAACACGTTTCCATCAGTAGGAGGACTGATTCGTCACCCTTGGCAAATGTGTCCCATTGTGAAAAACTAGTAAAATTCATCATCATTCCAGACATTCTAGACAACTCACATTTCATCCAAGTTCACTTTGATTTCATCCATCTCTTTTTGTTCTACATAATTTCTTCATTTTCATACTTATCTGCATATCACAATGTGTTTTCAAACATAGCTTAAATTGCACTTTTGCATTCATTTTGGTTCATTTCAATCAGTCAGTTGCATTTATTCAAATTCATTTACATCACATCATATAGCACACATCATAATTTGAGTGTTACATGAGCATTTTGGGACCTAAATTTCTCTCTTTCTAGGTGAAAAATCTTAGAAAGAGAGTAAGCATCTTAGGGTTCCCAAAATCTATGTCACATTTTGGTGAACCTGACTTTTGAATACTTTAAAAATTCTGATTGGATTCATATCTAGCATCCTAATTTTCATTTGAATTAGCATTCAATTAGGACATTAATTTGTTATTGCATTCTAGGACCTTTCATTTTGCATTAGTGAAACATTCATTTAGTTTTCATTTTTGCATTTAATTTCATTGAAAGAAGTAAAAATATGTATTCTACATCTGCTATTGCATTCTGTAGAAATTTTAAATCATTCTCAAAATTTTGAAAAACAACAAAAAAATTGCATCCTAGGACTCATTTGCCACCTAGGGTGAATCAGTCCCTCTACACTTTTTAGATAGTAGTTATGTGCTTTTTCTGGCATTTTCCTACTTTTTTTTTTCTTCTATATTTTCATTCCTATTACAGTTAGCAGATCTTTTGTTATTTTCATTTCAAATTCTTAGATTAGCTTGCATTTCCATCCACCCTTCCTTTGTGGTATTTTCATGAGTGTTTGGTGCCCTATTGATAATACTTTAGTGAGAAGAAGTTCTAGACTCATGGCATCCTACAATAGCAATTTCATTGTGGACCTTGGGATCTCACGAGCTCCTACTCCTGGTATGGATAATGGTGCATTAGGCCCTAAAAATACCACTTCCATACCTTCACCTTTCCATCCTATGCATGTTGACAATCAAACCAAATCTGTCCCGCAAGAAAAGGTCATTAATATTCACGAGGACTTTGCACATTTACAACAAGATTTGTCACTTTAATACATTTCCACCATTGCTATCCCTACTATTGAGAACCTTAATTGCTTAATTGGGATTGATGATGGCTTAGAAGTGCTAAAACAAATTCTTGATATTTACAATAAACATGCCTCTTCAAATACCCAATTCGCAAACATTCATGTAATCCAAGGAACATATGAAGTTCCTCCTCCTTTAACTATAGCTTCTATAACAACTTACACCAATCTGCAAGTCCACACAACTATGCATCAACCTAGTTATGTGGCTACTTCTTTCCTGATTTCAACTAGCATTCCTACTTCTTTTGTGGCATCGCAACCTCCTTCCACCACTTTCACACCCCTTAGTATTTCTTTCACCTCCCCTAACATCACTTACACTCCATCACCATTTTCCCTTCCACCTCAACTCACTTATCCTAGTCCTTTTATGACACAACTCCTTAACACTGTTTCATCCATGCAACACCAACTTGACACCATTAGTCAAGGTCAAGCCAATCCACCCACATATCTTGTCTGTATTAACCCCTTATTGTTAGAAATATTACGTACTTTGATGCCACAAGTGATAGAAATGTCGAGGTTTGAGAAATATGGAGGAAAAGGAGACCCTATCAACCATGCCAATGCTTTTACCACCTTGTGTTGTGATTTTTCCCTTGACGATAAAATTTTAGCAAAGATTTTTTCAAGGACCTTGAAAGATACTACTTTAGAATGGTTTTCCAACTTTCCCAATCATTCCATTCATCCATCTAATGAATTGGTGGAATCTTTCATTAATCACTTTCAAGTTCACATGACACCTAAAAAGACAATGGCCGACCTTTTGAGATGTAGACAAAACACAGATGAAAAATTGGTAGATTTCATCTATCGTTATCAATACTTATACACTCAAGTTGATGTCCAAATTCCAGATGTGCATCTGCAAAAGATGTTTATTGATAATTTGCGCACCAACCTCCAAGATAAACTTACCATGATGAAATTTCCTTCATTCATGCATTTATGCACTACATTATGCGATTATCAAAATTCAGTTTCAAGTTGTGAGTCAAAATCCACTTCTAGTTGAGTTGACAAACCTGAACATAACAATCCAAATCACAATAACTCTCAAAACTTCTGTAAACCTAACCGAGGCTTTTTACAATTTAACCCACCTCCACCCCAACCGCAACAACCCAAAAAGTTTGAAATTCAATGGTAGCTACTAAAACAACTGTGCCTTATCATTATGGAGATCCAAATACACACTTCACCCCTTTACCTGACACCCTCTACAATACAATGTACCAATTAATTTAAAAATAAATGCCCACCTTATCACCTATTCACCCACTTGATCCCAATCAACCCTTACCACCTACCTTCAAACCTAACACTTATTGCCATTTTCATCATCAAAATAACCATGACATTGAACATTGCAAGTGTCTTAAACATTTAGTTCAAGACCTCATTGATTCAGGAGAAATGACCATTATGGGTGTTAATGATCAATGCAATAAGTCCGTTGCACCTCTTAACCAAAATTTTCAAATCTTCACCAACCCTATGCCTAAATACACCACCTTATTCATCAAGGCTAGTGAACCTTCAAAGCCTGATGTAATGACTATTGATACATGTAACAAACCACTTGATACACCTCCTCTTGTTGTCCAAGCTAGTCCTATGGATGAAATTGTAGCTATGATAGAAATTATCGCTCGCAAGCTTCTTGATGGTCCTCTCTACATAGTTGGCAGAATCTATTATAAACCTACTAATGGTATATTAATAGTTCCCGCTTGTGGTGAGAACATGATCATAGAAAAATTTCTAGTATTACATAATTTATATCAGGATGACTATAACACACTGATTGCATGGATTAAAACACATAATGGTTTTGCATGCCCTACGATTGGATCAATCGTACTACCTTTACAAATAGGACCTCAGACCTTGGAGGTAACATTTTCCATTATCCCACAATCTGACCAATTTCATTTGCAGCTAGGCCTTCCTTGGCTTCATTCAATGAAAGTGATCCCATTAGTCATTCATAAGTGCTCAAATTTTCCACATGGTAATGAGTTATTCACCATACACCATAGTGGTTTTAATCCTTTATAGATTCCAAAGGTAACTTTTCATTAGAAAATTTTTGGCCTACACCCATGGAACCTATCACCCCTCATAAGGACTTATTTTACATTGCTTATGAAAAGTTCAAAGCCAAAAAAATCATTGAATTATCTCTTCATAACACATATTTTTTCACCTTCACTAATCCTATCCTAGATGAAACTATGATTACACTTGAATTTTGATATTGAAAAAACCATCAAACCTTTTAAACAATCTCCTCTTGACACTTTCCAACCATTGTTTAAATTACGAAGAGAAAATGAAATAACTCTTTCCTTACCTCCTCACATCAAACAAGTATATAAAGTGAAAGAGAAATTGGTTGACCCATCCTCTTCAGTTTCTCTTGCTCTTCCCCCTTCGAAAGTAGAACCTATGATGACTCAATCCGCTCTTACACCTCAACAACTTCAATACAAAATTAAACAAAACCATGGTGCTTGGGAACGTTGGCATCGCCATCATCTCATTTACCATCAATCTCGTATGGAAGACGATCAAGACAATCAACCTCCATCCTTGACAAAAGAAATAGATAACCACCTTCCCTCTCCAGACCTACCATAGGAAATTTCTACCCAACAATTGTAGCAAAACCAACCCATTAAAAAACCACCACTCTTGCTACATCCATCCTTAGAAATCACCCTTCATCCTCCCATCATTATTAGTCTTGATGATAACAATGATGATGTGACTATCAATAAAATAGATGAATAAATACACAATGATTTGAACTCTTTATTTTCATCTACAATGAGCTTAAATTATAAATCCTCTCAGCCAAGTGAAGAACCTGGTACAACTCCTAGTTTGACACTTGTGATTCCTCCTTTAAACAGTCAAGCACCTTCAAATTACACTGAACATGATTGGGAGGTGGATGACTTGATGGATGACTTGATGGATGACTTGCATTTTCCTAGCTAGTCTCTTATCTTTTACTTTTTCTTTTTTTTTCTTTTTCTTTTCATGTGCGTATCGTGTTCCCCCGTATCGTGTGTTTGATGTTTCCTCTCCTTGTACACTTCTTCTATTGGTATCTTTATTCTCTATTCATTGTGCTTTGTTTTGTGTTTTCCTTTTGGGGATGATGCAAAGCATAGAGACACCCTATGTCTCTTCCATGTTGACCCAAGTGATCCTTGTCCTTTCATTTTTGTTTTTTTTTTTCCTTTTGGGGATGATGCAAAGCGTAGTGACACCCTATGTCTCTTCCATGTTGACCCAAATGGTCCTTGTCTTTTTCATTTTTGTTTTGTGTTTTCCTTTTGGGGATGATGCAAGGAATTGAGACAACAATGTCTCCTTCATGTTGACCCAAAAGCTTCTTCCTTTTCATTTTCCTTCTTTTCGCTTACAATGTTTTCTTTTTGGGGATGATGCAAAGCATCGAGACTGCAAATGTCTCTTCCATGTTCACTCAAAATGTAATTTATTTTTCCTTTGTCTTCGCTCTCTTTGTGTCAATCTTTAAGTTCTATGTGTATTTGGGGAATGATGACAGTTCTGAGCTCTTTCATAAAAACATTGCAGCAACGAGCATACTAACCCCAAATCCATAGATCCCTTATGTGTTTGGTGTACACTCTCTTTTTTGGGGGGAATCTCCCTTTCTTTCTTTATCCTAGACATGATGTAGCCTACCCTTGAAACATATGACTTGGCATGGAGCTTTCCAGGTTGGCTCTCTTGTCCTATTTTCTTTTTTCCTTTTCTTTTCTTCTGTACTTTCAAGTAATTTCTCACAGAATGATGTGTAGCAATTCCTTTAAAGTGGGGGCCATACATTACAAAAATTTCATTGTGCATTCATGCTTCTTAGTGTAGCCTTTTCATTTACATGGTGCATTTTTCACTTTGTGGATGACATTGGGTGTGATGTCCTTCATAAGTTTTATTTATCTCAGCATATTACATTCCTCTTTGTGGTTTGATGCGACACACTTCATCCCGTAAGTTATGAATATACTATTCTTTGATTGGTCCCCTCTTGGAGACATTAGACACAATGATCCCTAAGTGACTAACCTTGCATAAACTAAGCAAGACTCCTTTGAACAATCTTTCACATTATTGCATCCTCATTCAACCACCTTTCATAACACAACTTGCATTCCTATGAAGCCATCTTATTTGTTTTTCCACCTTGCATAACACAGCTTGCATGCCTGTGGTGCCATCCTATTTTGATTGTCTCATGAAACTTAAACCAACATTTACATTTTCTTTGTCTTTATGGTTCCTTTTTAAAGTTATCGAATGGGTATAGCTTTGGCATGCTTGAGCGGGAAGCCCAACTAGTGGCATGACTTTTCCCCATATCCACTTTTGTGTTTGTGAGTGCATACCAACTAGCGTATGTATCTTACTTCTTTTTTGGTATTTATCACCCATGGAAAACTAGTTATGTGGCCCTAGAGTGAGTATATAGTTGGGCCTTCTCACCCCACAAACAACTAGTTTCATGGCCCCAGAGTGATTACACATTTCTTTTTCAATCAATCAACCTAGATCTCTTTTCACAACTAGTTGGATTGATGATCAAAGCTTCATTCAATTTATTTCACCACTTGTGTGTTCCTTTGTCCTTATGTTTAGTTTTCCATGGGATCTTTGTCCTTGGGGCTTGATCATCCCTCTTGATCATTGTATTTCATCTTGCTAGTATAAGTGCATTTGAACCCTCCCCTTGATGTTCATGGCTACTTTAGCGTGAGGAATCAAGTTCATCCTCTCACTAAAGTGGGGGCTAAAAGTTCCATAGCAAAATGGCCCTTTTTCATTTTCATGGCCTTTTAGGTCTTGTTTCATGGTGTTCAAATTATGGTTCTTTTATTTTATGTTGTATCATGGCTTGAACATGCTTATTTAGGTACTGAAACTCAAAGAACGATGTCTTGTGAAGTTTTGTAAGACATTTCAACATTCTTCTAGACTCTATTCAATATAATTTACCTAAAAATTTCCTTTTTACACATTAACAAGTCCTATATTGAGGTGTTGTAAAGTCTTGTAACAAGCCTTCACACTTTTCTAGGCACAACATCCTTATTTACACCTTTCTCATGCTTACTTTCATCTCTTTATGCCCTTGTATGCTTAATTGAGTATTTTTTTATAGTATGCCAACAAACAATATTAATCACAACATTATTTCTGACACTTGTTTTTAGGTCCTAGGTGGGACCCATTTGCCATGGGTGGCGAATGAGTCCCCCTTGGCCCCAAATTCAAAATGTTTCAAATTTCCTTTCGGTATTTTATTAAAAGTCTCTGGATCTAGGCTTGTGATGAGGTATGACTAGATAGTAAGGGACATGAATTGTATAAATAAGTGTTTTTCATCTCATTTTAACACCTAATTCATCAAATTCATGCATCCACATATACATTCAAGTATTCAAGCATTCTACATCATCAATTGAAGCAACTATTGAAGCACTTTGGAGCATCCATTGACATTACTTTAGACTTACAAGATCAAGGATTTGGTGAGTTAATAGCATCTACATGTTGTTAGTTTACATTTCCTTTGCATTTCACTTATTTGTATTGGGTTTGATTACCAAAGTGGGGTTTGACCAAGGCAAACCCCTATTTGCTAACCCTCCAACATTTTTCCCCTTTGCATGTATCTTTGTAACCTTTGTTTTGTAGATTTGACAGGTTTAAAGGTGTTGAAAAGTGGAAATAAAGTCAACTAGGCTCTTCAAGCCAAGATATCATTATTTCAAGCTTATTGAGCATTTTCTATTTGTTTCCTATAGAACTGACTTCTAGAACCCGACATTCAAACATTCCCAAATATGGTGTTGCAAAGTTGCTATCTGATTTTCCAAAAATCTAGGAGTGGACTGATTTTCCACCGTTGGTGAATGAGTCCCACCCAAGACCTAAAAAATCTATATTTTTTCAGATCTTGGATCCCAATTGTTAGAAATTAGTTCCTGACACTTTTTCATCAGTAGGACTAATTCACCACCCTTGGTGAATGAGTCCCACTGTGAAAAACCAATAAAATTCATTAGCATTCTAGACATTCCATACAACTCATATTTCATCCAGGTGCACTCTGATTTCATCCATCTCTTTCTATTCTACATAATTTCTTCATTTTCATAGTTATGTGCATATCCAAATGTGTTTTCAAACATAGCTTAAATTGAACTTTTGCATTCATTTTATTTCATTTCAATCAGTCAATTGCATTTAGTCAAGTTCATTTACATCACATCATATAGCACACATCCTAATTCGAGTGTTACATAAGCATTTTGGGACCTAAATCTCTCTCTTTCTAGGTGAAAAATCTTCAAAAGAGAGCAAGCATCTTAGGGTTCCAAAAATCTGTCACATGATTTATTCTAGTGTTGATCTTGACACTATGTGTGCTGTATAGGACATTGATTGTTCCCACACTTTTTAGACTCAACTTTGGAGGATCAATGGAGACCCTCATATCTCTGAATATCTAGAAGATCTAACTATATGTGTAAGAAAAAATTTACAAAATAGCTTAAACCTCAAAAAAAAATTAGCATGGGTTAGTTTAAACGAAGAAAATAAAATGCTCCTATGAGATACTCAAACACACATAAGAATTCAAACAAAATAACAAAATAATAAATAAACCAATTGCAAGCATGTAAGAAAGCATGTTCATACCTATCCCATAGTGGAATTGGTGCTACTTTGATGTGGAAAGTAGCCCTTTCCCAACCCCTTTTGATAAGCTCTTGATCTTCATCAGAAAAAGACTTTCATTCAAAATGATCATAGAAAAAAGATAAGATGATGATGAATATGCTAAAATGAAATGTGCCTATAGTGAGAATAATAAGATTTTGGACCAATTGTGGAGTAGAAGTGCCTTGTATTTATAAATTGAAGGGTTGAAGAATGGAGAGATGGGAGGAATGTGGGACTAAAGAAGAGCCAATGATACTGTGACACTTGTCACATGGCTAGTGAAGGAAGGTGGAGCACATTTTAGAGAATGTGCATGGTTAATGCACGTAGTTCAAGATTTGAGAGGTGTAAGAGGGATTAATGCACTTGTAACAGGCATTAAATGAATATGGTTGAGGTGTTTTTGAGGGAAATGGTTTGGGAAAAAAAGTTAAATAAGTGGAGTAAATGAAGGAATATTCCTTGGGAATATGCCCTGTGAGGGAAAATAAGGTATTTAGTTAATTAATGAAATTGATTTTCATGTGCAATTGGGTGGGTTAGTCAGGGGTTTAGGTTTGACCCAAGTTGAGTCAAAAGCTAGAGAAATAAGGGATTAGTATAAGGAGTTAATTAATTTAGGATTAATTAACTTGGATGAAATTAGTTGATTTATGACATTCAATTTAAATGTTTTTGTTTATTTAAATCAAATAAGAGTATGTTATAACATTAGGATTTTAATTAAATATATTGATTTATTTAATTAAAATAGATGAGATTAGTTAGCAGAAAGTGAATTAATCAAATAAACTTAGTTACCTTATTAATAGAAGAATTTGATTATATTTTAATTAAATTAGATGCATAATGTCAGAATTATTTGAGTGTCTGCATTTTTCCCTACTTTGAAGCAGCGTACCAATTGCGTTGGTTCAAAGAATAACACTACTAAGATCAAAATTCAAAAATTTCTTTATTTTTTTGAATGCCCCAATGATGCCCCAACAAAATGAAGTACACTGGTACACTGCCCCCTTGAGAGATTAGGTAAACAGTTCAATATTAGGGTAAATCTCATGATAAATATGTTCAAGATGGACGTATGGATGGTTATACTAAAAAATATATATTATGATGATGATGTAAATGATATGTTTTAAGATGCTTCGAATAAAAAATCTAAATTATCCAAAATAACTTAAATGATGACATGCGATGCATGTGAGATGAATGATGATTCCTATTATGATGATATGTATTATATACAATATGTCAATGGTTTTTGGATGCATGATGGATGCATTGATGTTGTAATGGATGACATAATAGCATGTTAGCATGGAAGAGGAGAGAAGAATGAAAGGGATCAACCCTTTATTCCGAGAAGATGTAGAAGTCCAACAAGTCTATGAGTCATCGAGACTTTATTAGATATGATAATGAATGATGATGATGTATTTCTTATCTAGGGATTGGGGATATAAAGAGCATAACTTTCCTTATTTTTGATAACAGACACAAATATGATACATCAAGGTGTAGAAAACCAGGATAATGTTGTACCTAGTGAGATGGACTTTGACTCGACAATCAGATAAGAGTATCCTTGTTCACACTTGGCATACAAAATATTATTAGGATGTACTTTAGACATTTCAAATGTCTTGGACCAAAACATAGAAAAGAAAAACCTTCCTATGTAATAGTTAAAAAGACATCTAAAACACTCTCCCTACAAATCAAACAAAATTAGCATGACCAAAGTTATATTACAAGAATATCCAACAAGCACAATAGACAAAAGATAATGATCAATGCCCCATTCCTTTCTCTCTAAATAATTTTGATTAGACATCATTGAGAGGTCATGGGAATAGGTGCAATAAGATAAATCACAAGAAAAAATCAAGTACACAAAAAAGTCAATGTTCTTCATACTCTAGCCAAGAAAAAACTATGGTGAGGTTTGATGTTGATGTCCATTGTAGGAAGGATGCATCCTAGTACATGATGTTATCAGATGATTTTGAGACTAATGGGATGATGGGCTATTGATACAAAGAGTTAACCAACTTGCTTACCCACTAACCTAGACTTGAGACCTTGACACTTGAGTTTTCACTTTTAATTTTCCATACTTGTTTCCAATTGTTTTGCCAAAGGTTGAAGGTGATGATTGATTTATTATGAGTGCGTGTTTATTGCGGATGAATGTGAAATGAGATAAATGATTTTTTTCAAATATTTAGATATTTTTGATGTTTTGAAATGTTTTGGGGTTGTTTTTGGTATTTTCAAGATGTTTTACAAATGTTTTGATTTTCAAATTTTCTAATGTTTTTATGTTTTCTAAGACGTTGACCAAGAACCTAACCTAAATACCTACCATAGGGGCCTTAGGGGTTGAGAAAATATTATCATTTCCTACATTATACATGAAAATACCATGTAGTTCAACTGACATAGACTCATTTATTGATGAGATATGAACAAATGGATTGCCGATTTATTGTGACAAACTCCTAAAGGACTGACCTAATGTGTCTCGTGGGCACATTGATGATGGCCTTGCCTATGTTAAGAGCTTAGAGACTTGTAGTTCAATAGGATGACTCTAATTTTTACATATTTTTGGATTTTTGATATGTTTTGGATGTTTTTTTTTTCTGAATGTTTTGAATTTTATGATTTTCTAAATTTTTTTTCTTTTTATTTTCAGGAAGACTTCAAGAATACACACTCATTCGATCCAATGTAGTTATAAGAACATGCCCCCAGTGTGATGTGATAGATTAATATGATATCTGTAGGACAAATTGACCTTAGGAATGTGTCAAGTAGTTCTAGGATCCATATCATGATACAAACACAGGATCAAGCTATGATGCGAACGTGGATGGGTGTCAGAGGGATCAATGGAATGCGATGGATGATTGATGAAAAAAAAGCTATAGAGATCATGGTGGATGTAAAGTGATTATTTAAACAAGGAACCCATTCTTCAAGTTTTCACCAAGGTACTTTACTAAATCAGCACCGAAGTGATTTTCACTAGAGGAATTTTTTTTTTCTTTACTATTTTCAATCCTTTCTTTTTTTTGAATTTTTCTTTTTGATTTTTTTTGTTTTATTTTTCTAGATTTATACCTTGCAAGCTTAGGCATACAATTTTTTGAGATGGGAGCTATTTATGGGCTCCTAAAAAGGCTCACCTTCATGTGTTGATAACTAATATGCTCTTGATTTGTAGCTCGCTGTGATGACGAAGGGTACTAACCAATTGGGTTCAAACTTTCCCTTGTTATCCGGATTTGGAACATTCTTCTAATTTTCTTTCAACACGAGTTATTTGACTTGAAACATCTGACTCCTAATCTTATTATTGTATCTCCTCTTGAGATAGTTCTAATATACTTGTAGATGGTCAAAGGTATCCATGTGTCGCTCATCCAATAGTTCTAGCTCATTCAACTATGACACCTAATATTCTTCATTAGTAATAAGATTCTGCAATGATATTCTTAAGGATGGGAGCTCGATCTCAATAAGAAGGATGGCTTCTGATCCATAGACTAGGGAGAAAGGTGTTGCACCTATAGGCATGTGGATATTCATTTGGTAGGCCCATAAGGTAGGATTTGGTTGTAGGTGCCAGTCACTGCCAGCTTCATTGACTATTTTCTTTAGGATTTTCAAGATGGTTTTACTGGTAGCCTCAGCTTGGCCGTTATCCTATGGGTAGTATGGGGTGGAGAAGGATTGTTGGATATTGAATTTTTTGCATAGCTCTCAAAAATCCTGGTTCTTGAAAGGTGTCTTTTTATCTGAGATAAGGGCTTGTCGAACACTATAGCAGCCGATGAGGTAGTTAAGGATGAACTTGGATATTTGCTTCCCTATGATATAGGTCATCAAGATGGCCTCTACCCACTTCGTAAAGTATTTTGTGGTGGTGATAATGAACTTGTCTCCATTGGATGAAGTGGGAGTGATTTTACCAATGAGATCAAGCCCCCATTGTGAAAAGGGCCAGGGTGTTATAATCAGTTGGAGATCCTAAGCTGGTGCATGGATGAGGTCCCCATGTTGTTGGAATTGTAAATATTTTTGGACATAGTTATGAGCTTCTCTTTCCATCGTAGGCCAGTAGTAACAAATCCTCAGTAATTTCTTGGCCAAGGTCATACCACTATAATGAGAACCAAAACTTCCATCGTGTACCTCAGTTAAAGTAGTCAAAGATTCCTTAGGGTTAAGGCATCACAAAAAGGTTCCTTTGATACTCCTATAGTATAGTGTGTCTCCTAAGATAATGAAATAGGATGACTTCTTGAAAAATGTTCTCTTTAGGTTTAGGGTGCTATTAGTAGGGAGGAATCCTATTTTCAAGTAGGTGTATATGTCACACACGAACTCAGACTCTGGTACCTTGAACATTGGTATGAGAAGCTGCTCTACCAAGAATTCTTGTTTATGGACATTGTGTGGGATATCTAGTAGTGATCCAATTATTGCCATAGCATCAGTTTCTCTATTCTTTTCCCTTGGTATTTACTCAAATGTGATTTCAATGAAGAATTCCTTGAGGCTTTCCACCAGTTTCTTATACGAGGTGAGGTTGTCATCCTTTGTTTCATATTCATCATTGACCTGGTTGATGATAAGTTGTGAGTCTCCATAGACCTTAAGTGCCATAATCTACCATTGTACTGCAATTCTATGTACTATGACAAGAGCCTCACACTCTGCAATGTTGTTTGTGCAAGGAAAAGATAAATTATATGATTTTAGTATGCAATCTCCTTGTGGTGTGATGAAGAAGACTCCTACTCCTAACACATGTTGTGTCTAGGACCTATCAAAATATACTTTCCAATGATCTGCTGCACTCAGATTAAAGATTGACTCATTGGGAAACTCTAATATCAATGGGTTCTCTGAATATATTGGTGCCTCTTCTAGTTGGTCTACAATTACTTTCCCTTTAATGGCTTCATGTTCTACATAATCAATGTCATATTATGTTAAGATCATGACCCATTTAGTCATTCACCCTATGAGAATTGCTTTAGAAAGTATATACTTGAGGGGATCTATCTTGCTAATGAGTTTTATCTGATGAGCCAACATATAGCGCCTAAATTTATATGTAGCAAATACTACTACTAGGAAAGCCTTCTCAATGAATGTGTAATTCATCTTTTGTTCCACCATTTTTCTATTGATATAGTAAATATCTGTCTCTTTCCCATTTTCATCATGTTGAGTTATGAGAGCGCCAAGGGCTACTGCTGTTGTTGATATGTACAGGATCAATGGCTTGTTCAGAATTAGTGGCATAAGGATTGGTGGTGTCAGTAAGTGCTCCTTGATTTTATTGAGCACCCGATCACATTTCTATCCCATTTGTATGCTACCCCCTTGTGAAGTACATGGGAATACGGGATAGCCTTATTTGCTAACTATGCTATAAACCGGTGAATGGATTGGAGCCTTCCCTACGAACCCCTTAACTACTTCAGCGTTCTTGGTGCTTCCATTTCAACAATTTCTTTGACTTTGGAACCTAGTCTATCTCAATTTCCCTCATAGATACAATATACTCTAGGAGCTTGCCCAATTGTACACCAAAGAAAAATTTCTTCGGATTGAGACTAACCTTGTATTCTTCTAGCATGTCAAAGATGGAGCTTAGTGTCGCTATGTGATCTTGACACTTCTTTGATTTGGGGGTATGTGCAGGATCATGATGGGCCAAAAAGTGGTGATATGATTGGTATTTGTAGGGTATGTGGCTGATGAATTTTTTTTAACCCAAAATTGATGAAACGAAAAGGGTTTTTAAGGGAGATTCTTAGCTTTCCACCAATATAAATTATGCTTTAGTTTGAGTTTAATAAATAATTATTATTCATTTTCTATTTGAATTACGACTAAAGCCCTGATTCATAGGCTGATTGAAAAACATCTATAGCTTTCAAATGGTATCACATTTTTTGAATCTGAAACATGCATCACATTCTATGCTTCACACACTATAGGATTAAAAAAAGGAAAATTTAATTTCATGAAGTTTTGAACAAGTTAAGGTGGTCGACATATGAGTTTTTTTATATTTTAAAAGTTATAATAAAAATTCATAATTAATTATTTACTTGGAAAAAAATTACAAAAAATATGCATCACATCCAGACATGAGTCCTCTACTTATATCTAAAATCTTCTAAAAAAATATTATCATTTTATTGTGGTTAGGGTAGTCGGACAGACACCTACTTCTTATTTTCCCCCTAAAATTTAAGTACTATTGCATTATAATTTCAAAAATTCAACAAGTAGATTTTTTTCTTTTTAAAATAAACCCATTATTTTGGAAACTACATTCAATTTTCTATAGATTCTATTCTTACATATTTTTGAAATAATATAGATAACTTATTCAATTTTTTATGTAAAGTTTCCCAACTCTTATTTTTCTAAATTTTCTACCACTTAAGGGCCTATTTTTTCCATGATGATCCTACACATACCTTTGGCTAATATGTCATCCGCATAGTCTTCCAAAAAAAATTGAATCATGTGATGGAAAATTAGTGTCATAGCTCTTTGATAGGTAGCTCCTATATTTTTCAACCCAAATGGCATCATGTTCCAGCATTAAGTTCACCATGGGTAGGTGAAATTTGTTTTGTGTTGATCATCCTTAGCTATCATAATCTGATTGTACTCTGAGAACCTATCCATTAATGATAACATTTGATGTCCTGCCACCATATCCACAATCATGTCTATATTTGGGAGAGGGAAATCATCCTTAAGAAATGCTTTGTTTAGGTCTCTGAAGTTAGTGCAAATGTGGATGCCCCAAGTAGGATTAGAGATAGGTACAAGATTTGAAACCCACTCTAGATAATCAATTGGTCATATGAAGCCAACATCAAGGAGCTTTTGTAATTCAAAATTTACTAGTAATGTTATCTACAGATGCATCTTTCTCAACTTTTGTCTTACTGGTTTTGCCTCTGGATAGATGGCTAGATGATGAACCACAACCTCTAAATCAAGACCAAGCATGTCAGCATAGGTTCATGCAAAGTATACATTTCTTTCTCTTAGAAATGTAGCTATAAGATCTTGTTCTTTGGTCAAGAGTGATTCTACATAGAAGGTGATATGTGGTGTTTCTTCAGTTCCTAGGTTGACTGGATTGCACTTCTCTGCCAAGACTATTGTTTTTTCCTGATGAATAGCACTAAGGGGAAGATTGAATCCCTCATCCTTTGGCACCTCAGAGAGGTTTTTACCATTGGATACATCCTTTTTTTTTTTTACTATTTTTAGGTCAGAAAGTGTCACAGTGTGGTTTTCACTTAAAGACCTAGTTATTACTCTTAAATTTTCTATTTTGTGACTAAAGGATTCAATCATTTCCCCATAGTATGCATGTGTGTCCAAATCAATGTTGAACCCAACTTTATGATCTCCACATGGTAGAGTATCCCATAGTCCCATGAATTTTGAGAGAGCCTCATCATTTTTGAATGTGTCTAAGATTAGTGGTCCTCATTGGTCATAATCATTGAGTTGGGGGTAGAAAAGTTTTAGCTCATTGGTTTGGTTACTTGGCTTGAAAGATAGGGTACTAATCATGAAAGGAGAGGAATCTTCAAATAGCATGGGTAGGTCAGTTATGGGGTCCTCATCACACATATTGGTTATATCAAAGGTATAGTTGTCTAAAGGTAAACCTATGGATAACGGTAACTGAGGAGGAGCTTTTAGTTTTCTAACCAAGAAATCTTTGCCATGTATGGTTATCTTCAAAGGGGTACATCCAAGGCAAAGATTCTTTAAGAACTTCTCAAGAATAATAGGTTCCAAAAGGCCATTATAATTTTTTCCAAGCTTTTCATTTTTGTTATAGCCTAGGATCCTTGCATTAACTACACTCCTTTGTTGTCATTGTCCATGGGAAGATCAAGTATGGGCCTTTCATCTTGATACAATAAGCTTGATATATCCATTTCATCTACAACTTCCTAACTTAGGTACCCCCACCTTTTGAATCTGGAGGGGTCTAATTTGAAGGTTTGAGATGGTGTGTCAATTGATTGGGGTTGTACATGAGATCGAGGAGATTAAGGTGACTCTCCTATTACGAAGGCACTATTTTTCATTTTGTAGTCCCCACACCCATTATCTTGGATAATGATCTTAATATCATAAATTTCTAAAATGGAGGGTGTTTTTGTCTCAGAAGAGGAGGAAAGGGTAGATGGGTCTATATATGGATATATGGGTCCATCATGATTCTTCGGGACTTGAGGGATCTTGTAGTACTTAGCTTCTAGGTTCTTACTATAATAGAATGGCTCAGGATCTCCATGGAATGTGACTTGATTTTGATAAGGAAAATTGACATATTGATGTAAGGTGGATGCGACAACTTACATCCCATGAATTCATGGGAATCCTAGGAGGATATTGTAAGGTAATTCGAGATCAAGGACTTGGTATGTAATTTCCATGATTATTGGCCCTACTTGAATAGGGAGTTGAATGGTGCCTTGAGATACCTATTATTGATCATCATATGCCCTGATAGTAATACCCTTACCTTTTTCAATGATGTCTTAAGAGAATCCCATATTCTTTATTAGGTTGAAAGTACAAATATTTAGACCCACACCTCCATCCACCAAGACTCACTTGACTTTATTTTTATGGACTAAGAGTTCAACATGGTTGAGTTGGGAGATCCTATTCAGAGAATGTTAAGAGATGTGGAGTGGTGATATGTAAAACCATAGCCTAGAACTAGTGTGCATCAAGATCCGTTGGGACAAATGATGTGGCTAATGCTTCTTCTAGAATTTTCCTATGTGCGGGTGAGATTTTTAGTTGGTACAAGACATTATAACCATTGGGAACAAATTTTAGATTAGAGATGGGTGCTTTGGGTGGTTGTGATGGTCCTAGAATGGTAATTCGGTCATCACGTATGGTGACTCCATAGTCGACTCTAGCTCCCTTGATGTTGACAACTGCAACCCACTCATCCAAGGATGCAACAACATGATTGTAAACATGGTTTACATTGTTATTATTTTCCTGATGATTGTTGTTTCCTTTATTGTGATCTGGCATCGAATTCATGTATATTTTAAGATCTTGATTCCCTGCAGGTTGTTTAATGTTTATGGTCCTGTCATCAATGAGATCTTGGATCAAATTTTTTAGTCTAGTGTAACTGGTTTTTGTATGTCCCTTAATTTTATGAAAAAATTGCAAAGGTGATTTTCTTTATACCATGGTGGTTTAACTTGGGGCTCTTGATAATTTTCATAAATGATGATTTTAGTGAGATTCTCCTATACCAATTTTTGCATGATAGATTCAATTGATTTCCCAAGTGGTGTGTATTTTCGTTTAGGGGGATAATTGTTATGTGGGGGTGGCCCCCCTTGATTATTCAGGTTTTTGACCACTTGATTGTTGGGTTGTTGCGATGATGTGTTGGCTTGTGTGTTATTTTGTTTATTGACTTACAATTGTCGATATGATTGTGTGTTTTTCCTTTGGGCATTGATAGTAACTTTAGCATCAATAATGCCATCATTAGTGATATTCTTGTGCTTTTCCCATAAGCGAGGATTTTCATTGTAACTAGTTGACAGATGGTTTTCTTGATAAGTAGGTTTCCCCCCTTGTGCAATAAGGGATCTTTTGATATTTAGCACCTTGGGGTTCAACTAATCATATGTCATGATGCATTTCATTTTTAGATGGAAGGACAAGTTCCCTTCAAGATTGGCAATGATAGTACAAATTCGTTGTTCTTCTGGCATATTCCACTTGCTCCTATTGGACTTGGATCACCACCAAGGAAAGAAGGATGTAAATGTCCCCCCCTTGGTTTGTTTTAAGGTGGATAGCTATTCTAGACTCATGTTCATGCCTATGTTGAATGAGTAGTTTTTTTTAATAAGTCCACAATTTCTTGGAACCTTTTGATTTCTAAGGGGAGATGAGAGAACAATTCCATTGTTGAACCCACCAAACTTCAAGGGAAGAGTTACATTAGATAAGAATCATCATATGCGACTTCCATATAGTGTACATGGAATTCCCTGATGTGATCTTCAGGATTGTCCATCCCACAATATTTGCCAAATTTAGGTATCTCAAATCCTTTTGGTAATGGAACCATTGCAATGCTTCTGTCAAATGGATAAGGGAATAACTTCCCTTGTGTTTTTGTTTTTTTTTCTAGATTGTAGGTCTAGCATTTGTTGTGAGAGAGATTTTATTTGTGTAGACACATCAATTTGCAGATCAGGTGGTGCAATGAATGTGTCTTGGGGTGGTTTGATTGCTTGAGTGACAGGTGAGGTGTTTTTGCGTGTTTGTGGGAGGTGGTTGCAAGTTTTGTTGTGTGACCAATGCTTGTTGGTATGCCTAAAATTACTATTGTGCCAATAATGCTTGTTGTTGGTCTTGCTGCTATTGTGCCAACAATACTTGTTGTTGGGCTAGTACTTGAGCTGCTTCTTGTTGTGCTTGGTATTGTTTCAAATATTGCTAATAGGCTTGTCACTGAGCTGATTGTTGTTGTGCTTGGTATTGTTCTTCTACCTAAGCTTATGCTTGTGCAGCTTGGGTAGCTTGTGTGGCTTGGGAAGCTTATGTGACTTCTATAGCTTGTATGGCTCATTGTGTGTGCATAGCTTATGTGGCTTGTGCAACTTGTTGTTATTTCAATAAAGCTTGTTCTTGTGCTTGAGTAGCCTATTGTGCTCATTGTGTAGCTTTTTGTTCCTACGCTTTTTGTGCAGCTTGTTGAGTAGCTTGAATATTTTGTTGGTTTTGGAATTGTTGTAATGCCTTTTGATAGGCTTGTTGGGTTGCTTATAGTGTGATGTTGTATAGATTCACCATGTTTGGATTTAGTAGTAATGGTGGAGGATTTGGAATGGTGTTCAAGATGAGGTGATGAGATTTTATTGAGGTGGTTGTTAATATTTTTTTGAAAGAGGAAAAAATGGGTTTTATAGGGACCCGAAACCAAAAAGTTTATAGAATAAAGAAAGAATCAAAAAAGACATCATAGTTAGAAAGGCTATAAAAATAACAATATTAAACGCCCATAGCCAAAAAAAAAGGCCAGTGAAGGCCACAGAACCAAAAAACTAGACAAAAAGCTAGCAGCAGCTAAATTTGAGTTTTTGAAAGATGAGCAGTCTTAGCTTCCAGCTTGTTCATGTCCTAAACTCCCCTCTTTAAGATCTGAACCATCTGTGTTGTGGAAGGTGATTTCCCTTTAAGACTGACCTGGGTCCTTTTAGAAATACCTTGGTCCTCATTCTTGCTTTCCTTGTTCTCTTCCAAGTCAATGACCAACAAACCTTGTTGTGTTTTTTCTAGCTTTTCAGACATAGCGTTGATAATAATGGCATTGTGCCTAGCCATTTTATGATTTTGTTCCATGATTGTTTTCAAATTATTTTTGATTTTAACCATAACCTCTTCCATAGACTTGTATTTAACCACAATATCACCTCCTTTCTTTCTAATTCTACTCTTATTCAGATTCCCTTCTTCATTATTGAGGGCGGCAAGCTTCAGCTCCAACTCCTCCAACTTACTGTACAAATCCTCATTTCTTTGATTGAGATCATTAATTTCTTGATAGGCCAACTTTAAGATCTTGAAAATATCACTGATGCCATTTCTAGCAGAGGCCAAAATGTCACCAGACTGAACCCGGTCTAATATGAGATTTACATCACCCATTTTGGGGGAGCTAGGGAGTTTGGTACCTTCGAATCTGAAAGAGGCAGGAGGGGAGGACAAAATTTATACTAGCTTAAGGGTTCTTAGCTTTGTAATCTATGGAATTCGTGAAATAGGAAACCAGCTTGTTGGGACAGGAGCCCTTAAGAACAAGATTCATTAAGGGGGCAGAGCAGTTGGGTAAGGACTTAGGGTTAGCTTTAGAAAACTGGGGTTTTAGAGATTAGGTTTTTTTACCAGACATCTCAAAGGATGGGTGGGTTTCAACAATTCTCTCCTTGTTTGGCTAATTCTTTGAACCCCCACTATCAGTATTATAGTCCTCAAACTTCGAAGAGGCCACAGGTTTAGATAAAGCTGACATGCTTTTATAGTGTTCGTAAATTAGCCTAATAAGACCAGGATGAAGAATGGGTATCTCCTAGGGTTTTTCCTATGGTCCTCAAGGCTATTACTCAGCGAACATAACAAGTAGTGAGGTAAAGAAATCTGTACCTTCTAGCGGAAGTGGTTAAGAAAGGCGAAATGATGCCCATACACTCTAGTAAATCTCTCGTCTAGCGTGATATACTCCATGATAGCATGAAGTACCTTTCTCCACAGTGCCTTGATAGTATCAAATATGAAGTAGTTGTTAGAGATTTTAACCAGTTTTAATTTCTCTTTGTCCTTCTTAGGAAATCTGATGATGACCTCATTAGAGAACCTTCAGTCGCGATAAAACGTCAAGCCTTTAGTAGACATTCCAGTAATCTCCCCTATAATCTACTCATCCAACTTCAACTTTCTTCCAAAGAGAATGATTTCTCCATTTTTCTAGTTCTTCTCGAAGTAATTCGTAGCCACAGAAATGATCCCATGAAGTTTTTCTAGATATGGGACCAACCCATCTTTTTCGATCTGCTCCTAAACCTTCTCATTCCTAGTGTGCACCTCATAGCTATTAGGCTCAACTCTTTTCTTGCCCCCCCCCCCATTTTCATTTTCTCTTTATTGCAGACTCTACCAACACTAAGGACCTGTTGCAGAATTATGCAGTAGGTCCAATGCACCCACAAAGTGTGCCGTTTTTTCTTCCCTTCTAAGTAACATGATGCAGCCCCATAAAATCTCTTGATTTCAATGTACCTAGCCCCTTTCTCTTTAATCATTAATTGTATTTGCCTCTTTCCCATGTGTAACATCATAGTCTAGTAATGCCCTAACTTTGGTTCTCAAGTCCCTACAATTATGCCACATGTTTAGTCCTTGCTTCCTAACCCCTTCATTCGCAAAGTAATCTGCTACACTGTTAGCTTCCCTATAGACCTATGAAACTTTTACTTTTTAAAAATTTTCTAGAATAGACTTAGCTTCATCTATCAAATTATTTATAATCCATGAGGGTGGGGTCCTTCCTAAAAGATAATCAATCATATTTTTAGAATCTCCTTCAAGCCATAAGTTTCTTATATTCAAATTATAAGCTAACTTTATAACTTGAAAAGCTCCTATAGCCTCCACCACATTGTTGGTTTGATGGCAGAGGGATATAGCCACAACTGCCATAAAGTTGCCATTTGGATCCCTCATAATACCTCCACTTCCATCCAAACCTGGGTTGCCCTTCATAGCTCCATCAAAGTTGGCCTTAGACCAGCCATTTGGGGGAAAGGTCCAACGAACACCCTCCCTACTTTTCTTAGCTGGCTTGGAAGTAGATGAAATTTCCAATTTAATATTCCAATCTTTTTCTATCCTTAAATCATAGGGAGTGCACACCACAACTTCCAGATTAAGAGCTTTTTGAGGAATCACATTAAAGTTTTCCCTTATGTGTCTAAATATTTTCTCAAAGACATTATTCTCTGACATCTCCTTGTCCCTAAAAAGTCTATTATTGTGTTCCTTCCATACTCCCCAAGAAACAAAAGGGAATAAGAAGGCCCATAACCTTTGAATATAGGAATTTCGAGTAGGAGCTTTCCATTATAAGAAGAACTCTTCAATGTTCTGGGAAATACCTACGAGAGATTCCAGATAGCTAATAATTTTCCCCAGATTAAGGAAACAAACGAACAGTGGATGAACAAGTGGTTAGCTGACTCTGCCTCACTCTTGTAGAGGTAGCATTTTTTGGGGATTTGAAATCCCCATTTACAAAGATTGTCCACCGTGAGAACCTTATTCTGAAGCATTATCCAAAAGAAGATATTAAATTTTGGAGTTAGGTGTTTAATCCAAGCTTTAGACCAGAAGGGAGGGGGGCTTGAGAAAGGGACAACAAAGAGACAACCAAAGAGATAGAGTAGTTACCCAAAGGGTTATCCATCTAGACAATGGTGTCATCATACTGATTTTGTCCCAATCTAACAGCCTTTAAGGAGGATTGAAGCTAAGCCAAATCCTAACTAATCACACATTATTTCACCCAATCTCCTTCAAACTAATAATATTTGACAAGTTCCCCAAAAGCAGCTTTACATTGCTTTTCCCATCTGTTGAATCTTTCAATATTAATAAGGGATTCGTTAAAGAGCCATTTATCCTCCCAAAATCAAGCTTGATTGTCACTTCTGATGTGCCATCATGTCCTTGATTCTAGAATCTTTCTACTAGCAATCATATCATTCCATCAAGCTAAACGACGTGGGAGGATAGGAGAATCTAGTAGAGCTTTGAGGGTCATACCGTCAACCATATATTTACTTATTAAAATATCTTTCCATTCTCTGCCAGATTAGAAAGATCTCCATCTTTGTTTGGCTAGGAGAGTATTGTTAATAATTCTAATTTTTCTGAGACCTAAACCCCCCAATGTCTTCGGTCTACAAACCAAATCCCACCCTATAAGAGGCATTATCTTTCTTTCCTCCACTCCAGAAAAGAGGAATATTTTCTGGATCTTTTCAATGGCCTCTACATATTTAGTAGGGATTTTGAAGAGGCTTAAAGCATACATTGGGAGATTCTAAAGAGAAGCTTTAAGAAGCTGAATTTTTCTAGCTTGGCTCAAAAGAGCTCCTTTCCAGCCTGCCAACTTCTTTTTGAACCTATCAACAAAAGATCACCAAAAGGAGTCCAAAGGTTTGATGCATAACGAAAGTCCAAGATAAGAAGAAGGTAAGGAATTCACCCTACAATCAAGGATTCTAGCAATCTTGATCTGTCTATACTCAGGGGTATTGAAGAAAAAGATGGAACTCTTCTATCTATTGACCTTCTACCCAGTAGCCTTTTCATATACGACCAAAGTTTTTTTCAAAGTCTTAGCCTCATTCATAGAAGATCTACCCATCAACATAGTGTCATCGTTGGTGAGAACATATCAAATTCATGGAGGAAGGACTAAGAACAACAAGGGACCTTTGTTCGATCAATCTCTTAAGATTCTTTCCAAGGCTTTCAGCCATTATAGTAAAAACAATAGGTGAGATAGGGTCACCCTGTCTTAAGCCTCTTAAATTTTGAAAGAAACTAGAAGGAGATCCATTAACAATGATGGTTGTGGAGACCATGGTAACCAACTGATTCACTAGCTCAATGACTCTACTACTGAAGCCAAACCCCCGTAGGATTTTCAATAAAAACTCCCAGTCAACACAATCGTATGCTTTGGAGATGTCTAGAATGAGAAGAAACCCTTAAGTTTTAGACTCCACAAATGAATGAATATTCTCATGGATAGTGACTATTGAATCTAATATTTTCCTTCCAAGAAAAAAACCATTTTGTTGTTGGAAGATCAACAAAGGAAGGATAGAAAAGATCCTTGAAGTCAACACCATATAAATTATTTTATAGAGAGAGTTGCAAAGACTAATGGGTCTAAACACCTCAAACTCCATTGCCCCTGGTTTCCTAGGAATAAGGAAGGTGGTTGCTGAGATGTTATTTGAGTGATGATGAGGAGTTGTGTGGTAGATGGTGCAGTTGATCTATTAAGTCCTTGGAAGACCACATTTTGAGGTGTTATGGATGGCGTAATGATTGATTGTGTTAATTTGATTGATGCCACATGTTTTTGTGATATCAATGGAATGTTCAGAGGATTTGGTATGTTGACTTGATTCATGATTAGTGGATTGTTTTGACTTGGTTGATTTTTGATTGGTATGTTAGGTAAAGGGGGTTGCCCTAAACCAATGATTGATGTGGATCTTAATGTTAGAGGAGGTAATGGAGGGAATATTGGTGGAATGCGTCCTTTAGAAAGAGATGATGAGGCATCAAAAATTCCCCCTTGTCCTTGTGATACCATGGGGAGAGAGACTTTTGTATCAAGAGAATATGTCGGTGATGTAGTGAAGGTAGATGGATTATTGGTGTCATGGAAAATGAGTGGAACATATGGATGCTTTGGGTCTTGAGGGATGGTATTTGGTAGACCCAAGATGGTGTTTGTGTCTAAGTCTTGGTTGTTTACAAGGGGATGTGTTTGAAGAGCATGAAGTAATGAACTCCCCTTGGTGATTATGGGTTGACTTGGAGCATGAGATTATGTGGGTTGTTGGATGGATTGAATGATGTTTTGGAAGGATGGTGTGAATGATACCGACAACATATTCCCATCAGGATTTTCCAAAATAGTGCTTACATCATAATTAGAAGGGAGTTTATCCACTTCCTTTGCTAATGCTAACATGTATTGTGAAGGATTGAGTCTCATCATTGTGTTGACAATCTTGTGGTTCTCAGGATTTTGGATAAATTATCTCATCTTGGGATATTCCTTGATAATTTTTGGTGACATCCTCGACTTGAAAACCTCCCTTTTAAGGATTTTGAGGTATTTGAGGAGGATTAAGTGGAAGGTCGATGGATATCCTAGGGTTGAATTCTATTTCAGTTTGACTCAAATCACTTGAAGTGGATGTTTCTTTTTTTGGTTCCATGTTCTTCTTGTGTTGAGATCTGGTTTGAACCATAAAATAAGGATCAACTTTCAGGAATATGGGAGGTAAACCTCTAACTCCTTAGGTTGGTGTAAACTTTAGGTACAAAAAAGAAAATATAGGATGTTAAGGATCAAATGGTGGTGATAAGATAAATGAAAGATGGATGATGTGAATGATTGAAATTTTAAGAAACCTTGGAGGGATAGTAGACTTTAGGGCATTTTGGACTTTTTGACTTTGGATTTGATTTTGATTTGGTTTGAATTTTGGGCAATGAACTAATAAACCCCAAGATTTTGGATGTTATCCTGGAATAAACTTGTCCACAATGTGATAATTTAACTAAGTGTATGAAGAAGGATTCATCTATACACACGTAGTCAAAGAATATGATTTTGATTTTGACTAGAAGGATTTGCCAAAAGTCCAGTATGAATTATTTTTCCAATGGTTCAAAAGTTGTTTGTGAGATGGGATTTGATTGATGTTTGAGGATGGATAAAAGTGCTGATTTTGATTCTAGATGAACCTAGAGATACTTTTTCTTACAACACCTAGGTATTGAAGAACATGCTATACTTCCAAGAACTTTTCAAATCTACAAAGTGAGATACTCAAAACATTCGAAGAGAGATGGATTTTGACAATAATAGAATGAGTACAAGTTTGGATTGTGCTTTGATGCATGTTTGTAAAATTTATAGAGAAATACTTCTCTAACTTGGTAAAGCATAGAATAATGTTTCTTGAGATTTCCTGGACTAAGACACTTGTGACGATTGATAGACTTTGGCTTTGGGATTTTTATCTTGTAAGAAATCATTTGAACAAAAACATGTGTGGGGTTCAATTCTCTTTTCTCTTTTCTTAATAGATTCTTTTTACCACAAACAATTTCTTGCTTAGCTTTTCAAACTGAATGTTTATGTCTCAGTTTCTTTTCCTCCCACAAGGTCCCTTATGTGGAAATCAAGAGAATCAAGGAAATAGTTCCCTAATGTTGACTTTAGAGAGAGTAAATTGAGGTATAGGACCAAATATTTAGAAGCCTCTAAGTATGGAATCCCTAGGGACAAGTAGTAATACTTGGAATTTTCAAAGATATTTGATTTTTCTAAAGGGTTTGAAATTTTGATGATTTTGTTGAATGTTTATTTTCCAAATTTTAGATCCAAGCAAAGTGTTTTGATTCCAAAATAATGCACAACCCTAGGATAAAAGAGATAATATTTTTTGAATTCCCACTTGGATTTATCGAGCTGTGCTTATTTAGAGAAAATGATTAGAATCATGACCACATTGGCTCCCCTCCATGGCACTCACTTTTATGAATCATCCAATCTTCGAGTTCTGATGAATCTCCCATGAAAAAATATTCATCTCTACTAAGAACTGAAAGTATGTGGGATGACTTTAGAGGTCTGACCTCCTGCACCAACAAATAGAAAAGGTTTTTGGAAACTACACAAATTGGCTCTTAATTAAGTCACCCGTTCAGACGACCACACGAGAGGAAAGATCAAACCATACAAAGAGTATCACTTTCTTGTCCATAGGAGCACCTGTAATGATGAGTTTCCTCAACATTCAAAATTATATACCGATTGGGAGTAGCTTGGTGTTTAGCTTGTTACCAGTTTGAGTTGTTCCCCTAGGGTGAGTACTTTTCCCCACCAAGACAAGCCCTCTAAAGGTAAACAATGGAAAAGGAGTACATTTGTAGTTCAGCCGCCCAATGCACAAGGAGGGAACACACACAATACCTTTTCATCACACTCACATGATTTGTTGAAATTTAAACCCAAACTTGAAGTGTGGAGGCAATATTTTAGACAACCTAATATCACTAAAATGCTTTTGATTCTTAAGATCATTGTGAAGTGCAAGAGGAGTGCATACACATTTTAATGATATTAGTTTGTAAAGAAGATTAAAAAATAAAGTAAACATAGGTTCATTTTAAATCCTCAAAGGAAATAATGAGTTCTTTTAATAGCACCAAAACCAAATCAAAATTCTAGCGAGTTTCTAAGGTTCAATTTTAACCAACTTGAAGAGATCAAATCAATGGTTAATTTTAAACACATAACTAAAGTGAGTTGTCCTAAAATAGAAAATGAAAGTGGTAAATGGATGATTAGAGCTATTACTATAATAATTTAAAAATGATTTTGTCCATTTCAAGTTCAATGCTCAATTTTCTTCAACTCCAATATATTTGTGTTCTTTGATTCCAATGCCACCCATTCTTTATGCAAACCTTTACTATGCAAACATCACAAATAAGATTTATTTCAATGTCAGAAGAAAAAAAAAATTTGGAACTTGATTTTCATATTAAAAAAAAAAAAGCATTCATATGTTAGAGTTTTATACCACCAGATTAGAAAACCATTTATAACACCTAGTATAGATTGATAACGAAATGAATGACAAGAAACCCCCCTTTTTGCTTAACTACATGAAAGAGTGTCACTTCACATAGTCATATTCATCAAAATTAAGTACAGTATGTTAAACAGGCTACAATTATGATCAAACCTAACATCAAAGCATTTGTATCAGTTATTCAATGCATGCAACCAAATTTAAATAAATAGCATTAGAAATCAGCCTTGAGATTTGTGTCATAGAAAATTGGACCCTCTTGAGAAAAGAGACTATTTCATGCATAATTGGACCTACTTTTGAGTCCCTTCACATCATTTCCCTTCAAAACCACATTTATAGGCACCTTAGACCCATTAATTATGATCTAGAGGCCTGTTTCGCCTGAGAAATCACATAAAGCGTGGCAAACAACATTTAATTACATCATAGCCCAACAACCCACCTTCAAATAGTAGTAGTGGGAACCATTCATGACCTTGGGAAAATGAGTCCCCTCTGGTGGGACCCATTCGCCAAGGGTGGCGAATGAGTCCCCTTTGAGGGGAAATTTAAAATTAAGTGGGAATTTAATCAATTTAACTTTTATTTTTGGTAAATGTCAGCCTCTTAGGTCTAATTAATTGGAAAATAAGGTGTTGTTGCTTATAAATACTCATTTTTAGTCATTTCATACATCTTTTTATCATCTCTGAAGAGCAATTTTTAGAGTTAATTCTTCCACAACAAGTTTCATTAGCAAAAGTTGAATTTTTAAGGCAACAAACTAGGGGTTTTGCAGGTCTTGAAGCTCACTTCTCTTGTCAAGATCCAACATTGGAAAGGGTTGATGATGGATGCCTATGGTAAATCATGAAGAAATCTATGGTTAAGAGGTGCAACTAGCCACCAAATCATGCCTAAGGACTTGCTTTCCTATTGATTCCATCTTCCATTTTCACTCTATCTTCAAATTAAGGTCTACATCTTATTTTTTTATCATTTACATGTCATTTCATTCCTACTATGCATGTGTTTTAATGTTTCTAGGGTTGATATCTTGCATCATATAGATCATTCTTGCATGTCTTATTCTAGAGCAATAGAATAGGATTATTGTTATATTTTAGCTCTTCCTAGTCCTTAGCACATCTAAGACTAGGGCTTACTCAGATTTTTCTCTATTCAAGGTTTAATTACCCAACTAGGGGTTTGAATAAGGTAAAACCCCCATTAGACAAACATTTTTAAGCTATTTTGTAGGAATTTTTTGAGATCCGAGATCGGGTATCCATTAAGAATTATTGTATAGGTGTCAAGGTGCAGAACAAAATTTTGAAGTTGCAAAAATTCCAAGGTGGACCAATTCACCATGCTTGGTGAAAGAGTCCCTCTTGAGGGTCAAAACTAAGTCAAATTCATATACAAGTTCCCGACTGTTAGAAAACATATTATGTGCAGAAAAGTCCTGATCTGGGATTGATTCACCCAAGGTGGTGAATGAGTCCCAGTCAGCCTAAATTCAAGCTTCATCAGTTTTCCATATTGTTCTTTAGTCATCTACAATTTTCCTGGTGCACATATTCTGAGAAACAACTTTCTGTTTAGGTTAATTTGCATTTTTATTCATTCTTTCATGCTTTTTGCATATCACAACGTGTAATCAAACATAGTGTAAATCTTAGTTTTACATTTTTTTTCATTCATTTAGCTTAGTAAATTGCATTTAGTTAACTTCATTTAGGTTAGTCAACATCACACATAACATTATTTGAATGAACTAGTTTGCATTTTTGGCTTAATTCTCTCCTTTTAGGTGAAAAACCCTAGAAGAGTTAGAGAAGTCCTAAGAGCAAAAAATCAACGGTTCAAGATTTGAACACTCAAAAAATAAATAATGGCATTTACTGCTACTCCAAAGATGACTTGTATGCCACATAAAGATTAAAAAAAACATATTTTATATTTATGAGGAAACCCAAGATCTTTATTAAAAGAAATAGATTTTCAAATCTTTATAATAGGAGCATTTATGAGAAAGCACCAAAAGATCTTTTTAAATTAATGTGCATTTGTAAGTATTGCAAATATCACCTTTATTCCCTTCATTCTTTTGTGTTAGTTGACTAGCAATGCAACTTATTATTGGTTACTCAATGCAGAATCTAAGAGGATGCTATCAGTATTCATGGCAAGTGAGGGTGTAAGAGTAATTTAATGTCGCACCTTGCCTTGTGCACAAAAGTAATGATACCTGGGCAATTTAATTTCCTCTCTAGATATTTACTTCAACTTTTCTCATCTGTAGTCCCATTATTCTTGATGTGATAGAGTTCTTAGTAAATAGTAAATTGCAGTGAAAAGAAAAGACCCCAACATAAAATGTGATTAGAAAGGATCCCAACATAATATTTTTTAATAAAGGTGAAGAAAAACTATTCAAGCTAGATAAAACCTTCATTTCTCATCAGTGGCTTTTAAGCTATTTTTTCTCTCTTAAAGCTCTCTCCAGAGTTGGGTTGGATCACTTTCACATAAGTTTTGTGGTAGACCCTATAAAGGTGAAGAAAAAATCACCCTTTAAATTTAAAAGAATGTGGTTGTCCCATCCCCTAATCTCAAACAAAATTAGGAAATGGTGGAATATTGATGTTTTGGGAACTACTATGTTAAGAATTGCTAAAAAGCTCATAGAAGTCAAACACAATTTAAGAAGATGGAAAAAAATCTTTTGGAAACATTTTTGGCATTAAATCCAAACTTCAAATGAAGCTTGCAAAGATCCAGTTAAAAATCTAGACGGAAGGATACATTGAAGATATTAAGGATAGAGAAAATGAGTTGTTGGTGAAGATGCATGACATAATAGCAAAAGAGGAGGAATTCTAGAGGCAGAGATCGAGGGTGTTATGGTTCTCTCCTGGAGATCGAAATACAAGGTACTTCCATTTATCTGCTTCAAAACACAGGGTTTCCAATAGAATCAATCAAAATGAATAAGACATTCTACTAGAGGCCATCCCCAAGGTTATTGTTAGGGAAGACAATGAAAAGCTTGCGGCCATTCCCACTATGGAGGAAATAAGGAAAGTTGTCTTTTCTTTGGAAGGAAACAAGGCCCCTGGCCCTGATGGATTTCCTATGCTCTTTTTTCAATGGTTTTGGGATATTATGGAAAATGATGTTGTGAATGTTGTTAAGGAATTCTTTGGTTCTAGAAGGATCCTTAAGGAACTGAATGCTACTTTCATGGTCCTTATTCCTAAGAAACCAAGGGCAATGGAGTTTGAGGCATTTAGACCCATTAGTCTTTGCAACTCTCTCTATAAAATCATTTCTAAGGTGTTGACTTCAAGGATCCTTTCTATCCTTCCTTCGTTGATCTCCCCTCTGTAGAATGGTTTTGTTCTTGGAAGGAAAATATTAGATTCAATAGTCACTGTCCATGAGAATATTCATTGACTTGTGGAATCTAAAACTGAGGGGTTTCTTCTCAAGCTAGACATCTCCAAAGCATACGACCACGTTGACTGGGAGCTTTTATTCAAAATCCTAAGAGGATTTGGCTTTAGTAGTAGAGTCATTCAACTGGTGAATCAGTTGGCTACCACGGTCTCCATAGCCATCATTTTTTATGGATCTCCTTCTAGTTTGTTTCAAAATTCAAGAGGCTTAAGATAGGGTGACCCTATCTCACCTATTCCTTTTACTATAATGGTTGAAAGCCTAGGAAGGAATCTTAAGAGATTGATCGAACAGAGGTCCCTTGTTGGTCTTAGTCCTTCCTCCATGAATTTGATATGTTCTCACCAATAGTTTGTTGATGACACTATGCTGATGGGTAGATCTTTTGTGAATGAGGCTAAAAATTTGAAAAAAACTTTGGTTGTGTATGAAAAGGCTACTGAGTAGAAGGTCAATAGACAGAGGAGTTTCATCTTTTTCTTCAATACCATTGAGCATAGATGGGTCAAGATTGCTAAAATCCTTGATTGCAGGGTTGATTCCTTACCTTCTTCTTATCTTGGACTTCTGTTATGCCTCAAACCGCTAGACTCCTTTTGGTCCTCTTTGGTTGACAAGTTTAGAAAAAAGTTAGTAGGCTGGAACGAAGCTCTTTTGAGCCAAGCTGGAAAAATTCAGCTTCTTAAAGCTTCTCTTCAGAATCTCTCAATGTATGCTTTAAGCCTCTTCAAAATCCCTGCTAAATACATTGAGGCCATTGAAAAGATCTAGAAAAGATTCCTCTAGTTTGGAGTGGAGGAATGAAAGAGAATGCCTCTTATAGGGTGGGATTTGGTTTGTAGACTGAAGACATTGGGGGGTTTATGTCTTAGAAAAATTAGAATTATTAACAATACTCTCTTAGCCAAACAAATATGAAGGTCTTTCTCGTCTAGCAAAGAATGGAGAGATATTTTAAAAAGTAAATGTATTGCTAATGGTATGACCCTGAAAGCTCTGTTGGATTCTCCTACCCTCCCACATGGTTCATCTTGCTGGAATGAAATGATTGTTGGTAGAAAATTTTTAGAATCAGGGACAAGATGGCACATCAGAAGTGGCAATCAAGCTAGATTTTGGGAGGATAAATGGCTCTTTAAGGATTCCCTTATTAATATTGAAAGATTCAATAGATGGGCAGAGCAATGTAAAGCTACTTTCAAGGAACTTGTCGAAGATTATTGGTTTGAAGGAGACTGTGTGAACGTATGTGTGATTAGTTAGGACTTGGCTTAGCTTCTATCCTCCTTAAAGGCTGTCATATTGGGACATAATCAACAAGATGACACCCTTGTTTGGATGGGTAACCCTTCGGGTAACTACTTTGTCTCTTCAGCTATCTCTTTGCTGACCCTTTCTCAAGTCCCCCTCCATTCTGGTCTAAAGCTTAGATTAAACACCTAACTCCAAAATTTAATATCTTCTTCTGGATAATGCTTCAGAATAAGGTTCTCACGGTGGAAAATCTTTGTAAATGGGGATTTCAAATCCCCAACATATGCTATCTCTGTAAGAGTGAGGTAGAGTCAGCCAACCACTTGTTCCTCCACTATTTGTTTGCTTCCTTAATCTGGGGAAAATTATTAGCTTTCTGGAATCTCTCCTGGGTATTCCCCTGGACCATTGAAGAGTCTTCTTACAATTCAAATCTCCTACTCAAAATCCCTATATTCGAACGTTATGGGCCTTCTTATTCCCTTTTTTTGCTTGGGGAGTTTGGAAGGAACACAATAATAGACTTTTCAGGGACAAGGAGATGTCAGAGAATAATGTCATTGAGAAAATATTTAGACTTATAAAGGAAAAATTTAATGTGATTCCTCAAAAAGTTCTTAATCTGGAACCTATGGTGTGCACTCCTTATGATTTAAGGATAGCAAAAGATTGGAATATTAAAGTGGAAATTTATTCTGCTTCCAAGCCAGCTAAGAAATGCAAGGAGGGTGTTTGTTGGAGCTTTCCCACAAATGGATGGTCTAAATCTAACTTTGATGGAGTTGCAAAGGGAAACCTGGGTTTGGCTAGATGTGGAGGTGTTCTAAGGGTCCACTCAAATGGAAACTTTATGGTGGTTGTGGCTATATCCCTTGGCCATCAAACCAACCATGTGGGGGAGGCTATAAGAGCTTTTCAAGTTTTAAAGCTAGCTTATAATCTAAATATAAGAAACTTATGGCTTGAAGGAGATTCTAAAAATATTATTGACTGTCTTTTAGGAAGGACCCCACCCTCATGGATAATTAAGAATTGGATAGATGAAGCAAAGTCTATTCTAGAAAAATTTTAAAAAGTAAAAGTTTCACACATCTATAGAGAAGCTAACAGCGTGCTAGATTACTTTGCAAATGAAGGGGTTAGGAAGCAAGGACTGAACACATGGTAGAATTGTAGGGACTTGAGAATCAAACTCAGGGCATTACTAGACTATGATGTTACACATGGGAAAGAGGCAAATACAATACCGATAGTGGGGGTTCGTAGACCCAACCAAACAAGGAGAGAATTGTTGAAACCCACCCGTCCTTTGAGATGTCTGGTAAGAAAACCCAGTCTAAAAAAGTCCAGTTTGCTAAAGCTAACCCTAAGTCCTTACCTAGCTGCTCTGCCCCATTAAAGAATCATTTTCTTAAGGGCTCCCCTACCAACAAGTTGGTTTCCTATTCTACAGATTCCATAGAAGACAAAGTCAAGAACCTAGAAGCCAATAGAAATTTTGTGCCCTCCCCTCCTACCTCCTTCAGATTCGAAGGTACCAAATTTCCTAGCTCGCCCAACTTGGGTGATGTTAATCTCATATTAGATGGGGTTCAACCTAGTGACATACTGGCCTCTGCTAAAAATGGCATCAGTGACATTTTCAAGGTCTTAAAGTGGGCCTATCAAGAAATTAATTAGCTCAATCAAAGAAACAAGGATTTGTACAATAAGTCAGAGGAGCTGGAGCTAAAGCTGGCCACCCTCAACAATGAAAAAGGGAATCTGAATAAAAGTAGCATTAGTAAGAAAGGAGGTGATATTGAGGAGAAATACAAGTCCAACCAACAATCAAAGTAGAAATGACAGTTGTTCAACCTCCACTCTCAAGAGAAAACCATATATATCAATCATTCAAAGGATATCAATTATGAACATTTGTGAATTTAATCAATCTTAAATCACAACCTATCGAATAATGGGGCGATGGAAAGAAAGAAAGAAAAAGGATTTCCTCAAAAGAGATGTCATGCTAGTAAGAGTAACACAAAGGCGTATGTGCAGGATCATGATGGGCCAAAAAGTGGCAATATGATGGGTATGTGGCTAACAACTATTATTTAACCCAAAATTTATGAAACAAAAATGGGTTTTAAAGGAGATTCTCAACTTTCCATCGATATAAATTATGCTTTACTTTGAATTTAATAAGTAATTATTCATCATTTTCTATACAAATTACAAGTAAAGTCCTGATTGATAGGTTGATTGAAAAACATCTATAGCTGTCAAGCAATATCACATTTTTTGAATCCAAAACATGCAACACATTCTATGCTTCGCATACTATAGGATTAAACAAAAAAAATTGAATTTCATGAAGTTTTGACCAAGTTAAGGTGGTCAAGAATACGAGTTTTTATATTTTTTAAAAAATTGTAATAAAAAACTAATAATTAATTATTTACTTGGAAAAAAATTATAAAAATATATGCATCACATTGGGGTATGAGTCCTCTACTTTTATCTAAAATCTTATAAAAAAATATTATCATTTTATTGTGGTTAGGGTGGTCAGATAGACACCTACTTCTTATTTTCCCCTGAAATTTAAGTACCACTGCATTGAAATTTCAAATTTTCACCAAATAAATTTATTTTTTTAAACAAACCTAGTAGTTTAGAAACTACATTCAATTTTCTACAAATTCTATTCTTACATATTTTTTAAATAATATAGATAACTTATTTAAATTTTTACATCGTTTTTCCTAGCTTTGATTTTTCTAAATTTTGTGCCACTTAAGGGCCTATTTTTTCCATGATGATCTTGCACATACCCAAAGCTTGAAGTATAGATAAAATAGTTTATCTCATGTATCAACGTACGTAATAAAGGAAATTCAATCAAGTTAATAATTGTAGGTATACCTAACAAATTGTAATTTAAAGAATGAAACAAATCAAACATCTAATTTAAGGAGTATATTTGACAAATTGCACATTAAAGATTGCAACAAGCAAATGAAGACAAAAAAAGAAGTTATGGCATATGACTTAGTTGCGTTCAAATACCGGGGTTCTTCCAATTACATAAACTTTCTGTTAGAAATATATTGATTGAAGGATGTAACAAGAATTTAAACGAAGAGGTCTCTGGTCTGTACGTACATTAGAGGGGGACAATCACTTCCTAGAAGATATAGTTTACCATGACGGGCTTTTCAATCCAGACAACTTGGTCTATTTCTTATAGAATATTTTATCATTAATTCAGACATCTAGAATGCGGCCCTCGACTGGGTAAAATAAAATAAAAATAATAACCTAAATTAAATAGTTTGAAAGTGATCTAAGAGCATGTATGTCTACAGGGAACCACATGTCAATATTTGTTTGGGGAACTACATTAAAAATGTCAAAATTAACTGATAAGAATGCAACATTAATGGATGGTGGCCTACTTTTTATTTTACCAGATTATGATGGCTCCTTCCTTTTTTCGACATATCTCCCAGCCGCAAGAATTTGAGATTGAAGTATGCTCCCTGCTGGTTAAGATTTACCATATCGGCCAGATGTCTTCTCATATCTTTTTTACTTCAATTGCCCCTTGCTTCCTCTTCTTTACATTTCTACTTGCTTGCACAATGGTGGTCAATGGCTATCCTATCGGTCACCATGTACCTAGGCATTGCTTGGTTAGCATTGAACAAAAGAAAATAAATGGGGCCACACATTCATTCATCAAATCGATCTCTATTCATTTATCAAATGGCGACTAGGTATCTGTAGAGGCTATGAATAAAGGTTTCTATGATTTGTATGGATAAGGACTATTTTCGCAGCAACACTATAAGTTCACCTATAGCAAATTCAAAAGAGACTTATTTCTATCTTAGCCAGTAGTTAAAATATGACCAATCTCAATGTGAAATAAAAGTCATTTCAGCTAAGCAAATAAATCTCTACAAAGCATATCGAAGGAGATAAGAGACGCCAAAATATTGCAGATCTGAAGTCAAATATAACACGTCAAGGTAACATTATAAACTTATGTATTAGATCCCTATCACAAGGACTATGAGATATTTAAAGAGGAGCATAAACAAAATCGAATATACATGCATACAAAATCTAGACATAGAAGTGGCATGTTAGATGGTGATTTTTTTTAAACAAAAAAGGGCCCTCCTAGTGCTAGATGTAAGCACAAATATGCAAAATAGCTTAAACCTCAACAAACATTAGCATGAGTTAGTTTAAACCAAGCCAATAAAATGCCCCTATGAGATATTCAAACATACTTAAGAACACAAACCAAACATCAAAAGATGAAAGAAACCAATTGCAAGGATGTAGAAAAACATGTTCATACCGATCCCATAGTGGAATTGGTGCTACTTTGATGTGGAAAGTAGCCCTTTCCCAACCCCTTTTGATAAGATCTTGATCTTGATGAGAAAATGACTTTGATGCAAAATTATCATAAAAACAAGCTAAGATGATGATGAATATGCTAAAATGAAATGTGCCTATAGTAAGAATACTAAGATTGTGGATGGATTGTAGAGTAGAAGTGTCTTGTATTTATAGATTGAAGGGTTGAAAAATGGAGAGATGGGAGGAATGTGGGACTAAAGAAGAGCCAATGATATTGTGACACTTGTCACATGGCTAGTGGAGGAAGGTGGAGCATATTTTGGAGAATGTGCATGGTTAATGCATGTAGTTGAGGATTTGAGAGGTGTAAGAGGGATTAATGTACTTGTAAGAGTCATTAAATGAATATGGTTGAGTTGTTTTAGAGGGAAATAGTTTGAGAAAAAATGTCAAATAAGTGGAGTAAATGAAGAAACGTTCCTTGGGAATATGCCTTGTTAGGAAAAATAAGCTATTTAGTTAATTAAAAATTTTGATTTTCACGTGCAAGTGGATGGGTCAGTCAAGGGTTTAGGTTTGACCCAGGTTGAGTCAAAAGCTAGAGAAATGAGGGATTAGTATTAGGAGCTAATCAATTTAGGATTAATTAACTTGGATGAAATTAGCTGATTTATGACATTTAATTTAAATATTTCGGTTTATTTAAATCAAATGAGAGGATGTTAGAACATTAGGATTTTAATTAAATATATTGATTTATTTAATTAAAAGAGATGACATTAGTTACCAGAAAGTGAATTAATCAAATAAACTTAGTTACTTGATTAATAAAAGAATTTGATGATATTTGATCAAAATCATATACATAATGTCAGAATTATTTGAGTGTCTATAATATGATCTCATTCCTCTTTTAGATACAAATTCTATACCCTTTGATGATGATACCTTAGAGGAGCTTGATTAGAGGAGCTCCCACAATTGAGTCGCATCTTCAAATACCAAATCATCATCTTCTGGTATGGGATACAAAAACTGAGAACCAGCGATGAGTTTTGATGCCATCTCACCCACAAGCCATCTCATTCTGACGAGTTCTTCCTGTTCGGCTGCCAATTGTGACTCCAGCTCAGCGAATTTATTTTGAAGTTGATCAATAGTATTTGCACAACCATGCACAGGGTCCTGTATTCTTGCATTTGCTTCATACACCATACTATTTACCACAGCTGCCCTTTCATTTTCTTTCAAACCCTAATATAGCTCAACATAACAACCGCATGAGTTTCACTACATAACTAAAAGATACCAAAAGAAAAGGAAAAAAGAGAAAGAAGTGGTGTATGACTTAATTACTTGAAGTGTTTTCAGTACATGACTGGTTTCAAAAACTCTATGAAGTACTTCGAATTTGTGGGGATCAGAGGATGGAAAGTAAGGAGCCATTACACATGACTCTGTACATTTTTTTCGCTGCCACTTGCAGCTTGCGCACCTTGTAATCATTTTTATTGCCACTATTTCCCGCAAACAATCTTAAAGAAAAGGAAATATAGATAAACTAGACTCAGCCTAACAGATATTTAATATGTCTCAAAATAGTTGAGCCACGTGAAATATGTTTAGATCTAGTAATACATCATGTGGATAAGGGAGAGCTTAAACATTTCACATGGCGGCCAATGATCAAATTCAGGTCTCGCCTGTTCATTTTGTGTGTTTAGACTTCTTCCGTTCAGACAGGCTTCAATAAAAGACATTCCTGGTGCATACGATTCCATGGTGAACTATTACATCAACAGTGAAAGAGAGCTCTACACAGTTAACTTCGAATCAGGGCGTGTTCTTATATTTCTCTCGACTCTCCATGGGACCTTGAAAAACTTCATAATAACCTACTTACGTGTCAAACAATAATTTGAAACTTAACGTATTCTATTCCCGTTCCATATGATCTTGACTGTTAGAGTCGGCTTGTGGGAAAGGGATGCATGCACTTTCAGTAAATTTGTCGAGTTCATGATGAGACCCAAAACAGTGCATTTTCTTTCCTAAAGTGGCAGTGCTTGGACTAGTTTATTGAATAGAAAAATGCATGTACTTACCTGTAATTACATTCGTACGATAGGATTAATTTTATAATAGGGACTGCTTGATTTAGTTTAAGATTTACGGATTATTTTGAGGCTGGAATCACAATTATCGATCTCTTCTTTTTATTGTCACGGTACTTTGGAGGGTTTGGATGAATTAGAATTCTCTCTCTTCATGAGGCATAAAGCGGATTGATCGGTTAGGAGATATTAGGATCCATGATTCACGATGTTAATAACTATTATTGATTGTTGATGATGTATAAAGTAGTTTTTTTGTTTAATCAATATACATTTACTTTTTATAAGTAATACATTTTTCTTCTCACTTAATATATATTAAATATCAAGAAGTACAATATTCTATAACGAGTTGGGAGATAATAAGTACAATTAAAAATAGAGAAATTATATTATTTTTGTTCAAGCATGTTATTGAGTCTCACTTAAAGATCAAACATTTATTTATCTTTTTTTTTTGAATAAAGGTTATTTATTAATTGTAATTATTTAATTATTTGTAGGATATTCCAAAGAAAATCCTACAAGTCTTTTACATTTTTTTGTCTCCACACATATGTGTGAGGATGACACGTTTTATTTCAATTTCTTTATTAAGAAATATAGGGGAGAGGGGCCCATAGTGGAGCACCCTAACTTCGTGTTTCTCAAAATCCTACGTGAAAATTTCAAATTACTCCTAATTTTGTACAACAAATTATTTGGCAACTCATGTGCTTCTATATTTTGTTTTAGGGCCACATCATCATGCTTTTTGTTGAGGTATCCAAAAAAGCCCAAAAAAAAGTGAGACTGATAGTGGTACACTAAGTAATGTTTTATTGGTGCGCTGATGTGGCATCACATGATTTGTCACTTTGCGCACTTTATGGATAAAAAGTGTTTTGCAATTGGATATTAAAGTGCTCCACTATGGGGCCCATTGAGAACTACTTTTATCCCCACTATTGAACCCTGTTCCATTATGGGCCCCTCTCCCCTAAGTTGCTTAGGTGTAGTCTTCTCTTTATAAGTATCTTTACACCTTACACACACATAGGATGAATGGTAACATCCATAGAGTTGGGAGTTACTTTGTAACTCCTCTTCTCACCTCTACTTATTAAGGTGCTTCTTTTCTCATTCTTCATAATATTGAAGCTTTTTCTTATTTTTTCCCCTATTCAAGTTATTGTGTGTCTTCTTCATGGTGTTGGTGCTTGGATTGGTTTCTCTCTTCTCTCGTAATTTTTTTTCCTTCAAACAATGCTTATTTATTTAGTACTTCCATTGCTGAATTTATTTTTCCTTTCGTGGTGTTAGAGCTCTGGGATTACTAATTATTTGTGAGCTATTTTGTTGAAGGTTTACCAGGTATGAAAAATACACCACATATTACTAATTATTTGTGAGCTATATTGTTGAAGGTTTACCAGGTATAAAAAATACACCATTGGAGACACTCAAGAGAGGAGAAGAAGAGCTAAATTCTGACTTGCTTCTCTTTTGAATAGTTTCATAATTTTTCTTTTTTAACCTAGTTTTATTGTGCAAGAATTTAATTTTCTAAGTTTTAGTTTAAATTTGTAAAAAAATCTCTATATTAACTTATTTATCTCAATTTGGTATTATTTTCACTAAAGTTTCCTTATTTCTATGCATACAAATCAGCATAATATTTTAACAGTACATTTTTTTAAGGGATTTAGCCATGGTTTTAGTGGAGACTTTTTTGCAAATAAATTAAAAAATCAAATTTTCTTGCAATCTAGAATTTTTTGGGCTTCAGCCCCTGTCTTCACTTTAGTTTTCCCAATTTGATATTTTTAATAATAATAAATTAATTAAAAAACCCCTTTTTTTCAAAACCCTAATTTGTATATATTTGTTTTTAAATAAAATAAAATATATAAATCAAAACCAATTCCTTTTACAATATCCCTGATCCCTCTTTTAGGGCTTCAATCCCCATATCTTCTTTTTAATAGTAATAAGAAATCAAAATCATTTATTATATCTACTATTTTAGAGCCTTGCGTTTAAATAAATTAAAACCCAATTTTTTTTGTTCTAATAACAATTTATATAAAATTTCTAAATTTTTGTCCAGCTGTGACCTTTGGTCATTTTGGCCTCATTCCATCTATACCCATGGCGGTCCTCTGGTTTTGAAATCTCTAAAAGAGGTGTTTGTTAATGGAAAATCCAACTCTGCCATTTCCCCACTCACGGCTCTTTGGTTTTCTTCCTCTGCGTGACCCCCCCGCAATTGCTTGTTCTCACCATCTCCTCTCCTATTGCTTCTAAACGTCACTTCATTGTAGCTTTTAAAAGTTTTTGTGATTAATCTAAACCTTTCTTCATAGTCATTTCCTAAACCTCTAGTTTATATTCCTTTAAAACAATTTTAGATTCCTTTTTGCTTGCCCATTCTGCATTGTTTCATTTTAGTTCAATTTTTAAAATCCTTTTCTTATCGGCCAGTTCTTTTATTAATATTTTTTATTTAATTTCATAATTTAATAAATTTAATAATACTAGTACTTGCACCAAAAGGGGTGCAAGGGTTACGCCAATAGAAAACTATAAGAAAACCATGGCAAGTGACTTACTTCAAGATTTCATCTATCAACAATGTCAATGAGAAAAAATGGATAGATTTGTAGGAAAATTTGAAACAACCCTTTCACAGTAGAATTTTGTTTTAAATTAAAAAACCAAAACCAATCTCCCTACAACCTTCATTTTTTGTTGGTGTAGAATGTGCTTTTCAAAGAAATTAAATAGTGAACGGCATCACACCTAGTGAAAGGAATTCTTTTGTCCTACGTGAAGGTGCACATCACACTCAAGACCTATGTGAAGTTGCACATCACACTCAACATCCTAATGCGATTGTACGTGAATTTCATAATAGTGTATCCCTTCAGCATAAGCTTTGTAACCTCATTAAGTTTTCCAATGTCATCTAAGACCATATAAGGATAGTGTACTGTGCATGGGCTACTAAAAAGAGCATAATATACTTTTGCATCAATTATTTCCTAGTAGAACACAAGTAGCAACATTATTTGTAATTGTTTCAACCATATTTTATGGTCCTATGTCAATGATCACCTCATCAAATAGCTCAAGAAAAACATCTATAGATTTGAATCTATCTAATGCATCCATGAAATTTAGAAGTATTATGCCAATGTTGCATGAGACAAGGTAGTTGACAAGAGTAAATTTCTTTTCCAGACAAGAAAATATTCAAAGAAAAAATGCCACACAAGCAATCCTTTTGGAAAAAACACAAATATGTAGACCAATTATTTTGATCTACTTTTCCAGAAAACTTAGTTCATACTTATGTAATGGTTGGTTATCTACACACAATATATTTATATCAATAATGTTAAGATATAGTACATCATATTTCCTTTTGGCTGATATGATTTCAGGAACTGTGGCCTATTGAATATCAATCGATGTAAAGTACATCATTCTTCTGTTATGCTACAAACATTGGAAGAACTCCAGAGCCATCTGATGTACAAGATCTACACTTGGTATGCAAAAAATGGCCTCTTTGAATTCTCAATGTCAAGTGTGGATGTGTGACAAGCCTTTCCTTTGGCTATTCAAATAATTCATTTTTGATTCTTCAAATATAAGTAAGTGTTGGAAAATTTATTGCCCCTGACCCTCTTCCCATTGCCACCTACCTATCAGGGGCATTTGTTGCCTACAACTAGAAGTTTTTCTTTTGGGGATTTCTTTCCCTATGTGCTCCAAGCATCCAGCTCAATCTGCAGTAGAATTAATGTTGGTAGGTAAATTTAAATTTGAGAGGGAATACTTTTTGAAAGACAAAGAATTGAACACAGATTATTCTGTCAGTTGGAAGAATTTTTTTTGTGTGAGCTCCTAGAAGCTCCTGAACAACATTAGTTGTGTGTTTTGTATGTGAGCAATGATTACTCCTAAGGAGCTCTACGTAGCTCCTGCCAAATGAGCTCCTAGCTACTCCTGAAGTTTGTCAGTTTGAGTGAGCAGCTGATTACTCCCAGTGTTTTGTAATTTGTAGATTAGAGTTTATTTTTTGAATTTTATGTTTAGTCTTTCCTGTATTGTCATTTCTAGCTTAGTTAATACAAAAGGAAAATATTGCATGCCCAGATTTTTCTTTTATTCTTTGTGCTTCCGCATTTTGTGTATTCCCCTGTTGTGTTTTTGGGAAACAAAGCAACATCTCTATGTATTTTTTTGTGCATTCAGAAGTTTTTTCATGGTATGAAAGCCATAGGCCTCATTTCCTCATGAGTTGGGCATTTTTTTTCTTCTGGATATTAAGTTTCTTGTGCAAGAGACATGGCTTGAGATGAAGAGAAGAGTTGGTAGGAACCACCATCCTATAATGGACATAACTATGATGTTTGGGAAAAGAAGATGAAGACCATAATGGTCACTAATGATTTGTGGGAGTTTGTGGTCAGTGGGTTCAATGATGTGATTGACCCAGCAGCATATGTTGTGCTCACAAATAACTAGAGGACCCAGCTAAAGGAGTTGAGGAGGAAAGATGCTAAGGCATTGAGTTTGATAGAAGCAACCTTGACAAAGGCCATTTTTCCTAGAATAGTAGCAACTAACTATGCAAAGGAAGCTTGTAAAATCCTCAAAACTAACTACAAAGGGACTGACAAGGTCAGATTGGTGAAGCTCTAGATGCTTCGAAGAGAGTTTGAGACTCTTGAAATGAAGGATGATGAGTCCATCTCAATTTTCCACACAATCCTCTCAAGTTTGATAGACCAATTGAGAGTGAATGCTGAAGTCATTGATGATTATAGGATTGTAGAGAAAATCCTCAGGAGCCTACCCATGAAGTTTGATGTAGTGGTGATTGCCATTGAAGAGGCAAAGGATCTCACCGTGTTGTCCATTGATGAGCTAATGGGTTCTCTACAAACCCATGAGCAACGCCTAAATAGGTCTACTACTTCTTCCCAAGAGAAATATTTTAAAGCATAGTCAAATACAAGAGGAAGGGAGAGAAGAAACATTGGTGAAGAAGGGAGCCCCAAAGTTTTATATTTTGATAGTGATTGCAGCAACCACATGAGTGGTAATGAAAGTCTATTTTCTTTCATTGATAAAAATGTTAAGTCTAAAATAAGAATGGAGAACAATGAAGTAGTTCTAGTTGTGGGAAAAGGATCTATCATGATCTGCGCCAAGCAAGGTGAGAAGAAGGAGATAGAAAATTCATTTCTTGCTCATGGGTTAAAGCATAACCTCATGAGTGTTGGACAACTAATCTAAAATGGATATAAAGTGTCGATGGAGAAGGGTCAATGCATTATTTATGGAAAGAATGAGAGGACACGAGTGTTTGCAAAAATTCAAATAACAAAAAAATGGATGTTTCCTTTGATGATTAAGATGTGTTTCTCATCTCAATTCATTGTTGCACCTCTCATGAATGGAAAATGTATAGCAGTACAACAAGTAGTCCTCAAGAGCACCATTCAAGACCCCTCCAAGCTATGGCATCTTAGGTATGGACATTTAGGCTATGCTAGTTTGAGTCTTTTTTCCAAGAATAAAATGATTGATGGTTTGTAAAGAATAATAGAGGCTAATGTTAAGTGTGAGGCTTGCATTTTGGGTAAGCAACATAGGAACCCTTTCAATCAGGAAACTCTATAAGGGCAAGAGCACCATTGGAGCTGGTGCACATGGATTTGGTAGGCCCTATGCAAAGTATTTCTATTGGTAAAAGCATATTTTTTATGACCTTCATTGATCATTACAGTCATAAGACGTGGGTCTATTTCTTGCAACATAAATCTAAAGCTTTTGACAATATTTTGTTGTTTAAGGCCGAGGCTGAAAAGGAGAGTGGACATTTCATGAAGGTCCTAAGGTCAGATTGAGGAGGAGAGTATTCCTCCAATTACTTTGTAAATTTTTACAAGAAAAATGGCATCAAGAAGGAGCTAACAGTTAGTTATACTCCACAAAAAAATGGAGTGGTTGAAAGAAATAATAGGACCATCATGGGGATGGCAAGGAGCATGATGAGAGCAAAGGGACTCCTGACAGAATATTGTGGAGAGGCTATAACAACAACTATTTATTTGATTAATAAAATTCCAACAAAGGCAATCCATGACAAAATCCCTCAAGAGGCATGGACAAAACACAAGTGGACGGTTGAGCACTTGAGAGTGTTCGGTTGTTTGGAATATGCACACATGCCTAAGAAAAAGAGGCAAAAATTGGATGACAAGGGTGAAAAATGTATTTTCACAGGCTACAGTGAAGAGTCCAGAGCCTATAGGTTGTACAATCCAGTCACCAAGAAGATAGTGATTAGTAGGGACGTGGAGTTCCTTGAAGATGAGTCATGGGACAAAGTGGTAGTTTCTGACAACTCAAAACCACTCTTGACAGCTCTTGAAGAAGCATAAACAAAATAGGAAGTTCAGCAAGACAAGTTTGTAGTTGCTCTTAAAAGCATTGGATGAGCTACTAAAAGCTCTGGAAGAGCTCCTGAAAGCTCCAGACGACTCCTGATGGATCCTGAAGTAGGAAGATAGTCAGCAAGATAGTCACAGACAACCAGAGGATTGGCTCTTGAAGTGAGCAAACAAAAAGGAAAGCAACAAGAGATAGCTAGAAGAGCTCCTAAGAGCTCCTGATAACTCTTGAACCTCCCTATTCAGTAGAGTAGCAACACTAGTGAAATTTCAGACCCCACTCTCACCTCCCTAATACCAAAAAAGACCAAAATTCTAAGGGAGATCTACCAAAATGAAAGGTATGATGAAGAATTTGATGAGAGTGTGAATTTTGCATTATTTTCTCATAGTGATCTAATTTATTTTGAGGATGTTGTGAAAGAGGAGAAATGGTGTGAGGGCCATGGATGAGGAGATAGATGCAATAGAGAGGAACAATACATGGGATTTAATTGATTTTCCTGCCAACAAGCAAGTTATTGGGATGAAATGGGTCTACAAGACCAAATGCAATGCCAAAAGAAGAATAGAGCGACACAAGGCAAGATTAGTTGTCAAGGGGTACAAATAGCAGTTTGGGAGAGATTATAATGAGAAATTTTCCCCCATTGCAAGGATGGAAACTGCGTGGGAAGTCATAGCAATCACAACCCAACATAAGTGGAAGGTGTTTCAAATAGACGTGAAGTCCACCTTCCTAAATGAAGTGTTGAAAAAGGAAGTTTATGTGGAGTAGCCATTTGAATATGAAGTTTTGAGTCAAGAACACAAGGTGTATAGGCTGAAGAAAGCTCTTTATTGGCTGAAGCAAGCCCCACGGGCATGGTACAATAGGATTGACTCATATTTGATGAGCAATTCCTTTAGCAAAAGTGATGGTGATCCCACTCTTTACATCAAGGTAGCAAATGGTAAGATTTTGATGGTTGTCTTGTATGTTGATGATTTAGTTTTCATTGAGGATGATGATTTCCTCATTGCTAATTTTAAAGAGGCCATGAAAAGAGAATTTAAAATGACAGATTTAGGTCTCTTGATATATTTTCTAGGCATAGAAGTAAAAAAAATGCATGATGGTATATTTATCTCTCAAGAAAAGTATGCAAATGAAATCTTGAAGAGATTTAGGATGCTTGAAAGAAAGCCTGCCCCCACACCAACAACCATAGGTCTATAGTTGAGCAAGGAAGATTGTAGCAACAATGTAGATCCAACCATGTTTAAGAGTTTGGTTGGAAGTTTAATGTATTTAACTGCAACTAGGCCTAATATAATGCACAGTGTGAGTCTTATTTGTAGATTTATGGAGACTCCAAGGGAGACCCATTAGCAAGTGGGTAAAAGAATCCTCAGGTATGTGAATGGAAACAAAGGATATGGCATTTTGTACACAACAGCAAATGATTTTGGGTTGGTTGGATACATAGATAGTGATTAGGCAGGAAGTTTGGATGATAGGAAGAGCACATCAGGATATGTGTTTCACTTGGGTTCAGGAGTCATCTCACGGGCTTCCAAGAAACAACCCATAGTTTCCCTATCAACAACAGAGGCTGAGTATATTGTAGCAAACATAGCAATGTGTCAAGTCATTTGGCTAAGAAGAATCTTGGAAGATTTTATGGAAGAACAAGAGGATGGAACAATAATCTTTTGTGATAATGTTTCATCGATAGCTTTGAAGAAAAATATTTTGTTTCATGGAAGAAGCAAGCACATTGAAATAAAGTATCATTTTATCAGAGAGTTGGTTGAGAACGGTGAAATTAAAATGGCATTTTGCAGGTTTGAGTGGAAGCTAGCAGACATATTCACCAAGCCTTTGAGAAAAGATAGTTTCGAGTTCCTAAGGAGTAGATTGGGCATTGTTGATTTGGATCAAGGTTGATCATGTTCGTCATCTCAAGACAAAGGGGAAGTGTTGGAAAATTTATTGCCCCTAAGCCTCTTCCCATTGCCAGTTACCTATCAGGGGCATTTGTTGCCCACAGCTAGAAGACTACCTTTTGGGGATTGCTCCTACTTGCTCCTGATGTGCAACTCAGTCTGTAGTAGAATTAATGTTGGTAGGTAAATTCAAATTTGAGAGGGAATGTTTTTTGAAAGACAAAAAGAATTGAAGGAAGATTATTCTCTCAGTTGGAAGAATTTTGAAGTTTCTCTAAGCAGCAGTAGTCTGAAAGAGAATGTTTTCTATGTGACCTCCAAGAAGCTCCTGAACAACAGTAGTTGTGTGTTTTGTATGTGAGCAATGATTTCTCCTGAAGAGCTTTGCGTAGCTCCTTCCAGTGAGCTCCTAGCAGCTTCAGAAGTTTGTCACTCTGAGTGAGCAGCTGATTCCTCCCAACATTTTGTAATTCATAGATTAGAGTTTATTTTTTGAAGTTTATGTTTAGTCCTTCCTATATTGTCATTTCCAGCTTAGTTAATACAAAAGGAAAATATTACATGCATAGATTTATCTCTTGTTCTTTGTGCTTCCACATTTTGTGTATTCCCTTGTTGTGCATTCATAAGTTTTGATAGAAAGAATTATTCTTATTCCATTTTCTGCTGAAAAGCAACACACACACATATATTGATCAAGAATCTATTACTCCTACCCAAATGTTTGTATTTTCAGATTTATCAAACAATAGTACAAATGAGGAAAAATAGATAACCATAGAGATTCACTTCTTTTATCATTTGTGCAACTATATCTAATTGAGCATTAGAGATAAATATATCTTTTGTAGTTCCCACAACATGTTTTTAGACTATAGGTGTTGTAAACTATGGCTAAAAATTTGTGCCAAAAACTCTAGCCTTTTGCACACAATGGTAATTATCATAGAAATTGAATCCAAGAATTATGAGAGTTGGAACAGTTTCAGCTTGGATATCGCCATTCTGAGCATGCAAATTCAAGTCCAAAACCTAAAGAATACTTTCATGTCTTGCTTTTTTCCCTATGCTAGATAGTTGAGACAAAGATGTACACATTTTAGTTGTTGGCATGAGATTGGTGATACAATCATAAGTGATAAGCCTTATTTCTCGAGGAAGAAAACCATCTAATTGAACGATTCAATCTTCTGCATTGAGAAAGGCTGGCAGCCTTTTGCTAAGGGTGCCCTCAAAATTTTAATTATAAATTGGTGTCTATATTTCTAGTTATGCTAAGTGTCCCAAAGTTACAATTGCTTCAAAAAGTAATTACATTGTACTGGTTTTTTCATTGCACTTACAAGCATCAAAGTGGAAGAGAGTGTTTTCATTTCTGCATACAAAAACATCTTGTTTGTGCCTGTTTTATGCAAGTGAACAAGAACCAGGTACCAGTTAGTTCCTCTTGATGATTTTGCAAGATGTATTCTGATATGTTGGAAAATGTTTGCACATCACTTGACCTGTTAGAATAAAACAAATTCAGACTCTAATCAAGAGAAATCATTTCAGTGGAGAATGTTAAAAGTGAAATTTTTTGATGCTTAACAGGCTTCCCCAGGGTTTAGATTTGATTTCTCCCCTTGCTGTAATTTCAAAATTTTGGATGGCCCCACAAAAATTTGTCACTCATCATACATTTACAACATCAAATCCCATTAAAATTTGCATATATGTTATTTATTTTTCATCTAAGTCAACATATTTTGAGAGGTATTGAGTTTTGAATTCTTTTAAAAATTCCTTTCATGTGGAGTAATGTGTTCTTTTTTTCAGAGGTTTTAAATTTTTTATAGGGATTCTTAACTGTCTTATTTCTAGACTTCCTTATATGAACCAATTTTTGTTAGTACTAGCTGATATTGACTTATTAATCCTTTTGCTTTTGTGTAGGATCTTAAGTGCTTTGTGTTCTCCCTCATTGGCTTGCGCTTCCAGATAAAACCTATCTAAATATTGTAGTTCAATATTTCAAACAATGTTATATGATATGAAAGATGTTAAAGAGCATGGAATATGTGAATGAAAATTGCTTCTAATTATTAGAAAATGTCTAGTGGCTATTGTGTCTATATATTGGGCATTAATACGAAATTTTGTGTGGTATCCTAGCAACTATAACTCAATGTGAGATTTTTGGGTGATGTCCTACAGTTACTGGGTTACTTACTCTATATGTTAATATGTTAGAGAGTGTGTGTTTGTATATGATTGTGTGTGGATGTCACCCGCTACATTAATAATAAGTGGTAAATCATGGAATGAATAAACTTAGAAAAATCTAGATTTTTTCATTAAAGAAATCAAGTATTATTTGATTTTGAAATATATACATACAGATTTAAAACATGAAGTAGTCCAAATGAAAAAAGAAAGTTACTATCAAATAGATAAAAAGCATTGCAAAAAAAAGAATCCAATCACAATAAAAAATCAGAAATATTGAAGACCCCTCTTTCAAAATTCCAGTCACAAACAAATGCTTGAGGCACTAATCAAGATCACTGACATATGTCTTTGCATTTTATCTATATGGACTATAGAAGGAATTTAAGCTTGAAACAAGTTACTGAATAATTTTTACCTCACCGTACATTATCAACTTCAATATTCTTAATCCTTTGGTCAAACATTAACTACTTATTAAGGCAGTTTACATATATTGCTAGCACTAAAACCACATTCAGACAAGGAAAAAACTAAGAGATATTATGATTTATTAAGCTATCAAATCTTAGCAGTAGATCTTATTATCCACAACCCAAATGAATGGATTACTTGTCTATCATATGGTAAGTTTTGATATTATCTCCTACAGAGAAGAGCTATTTAATATTATACAATATTTTTATGTCCACACTATCTAGATGGATAATTAGAAGTAGGTTTAGGTAGAGCATTTTTCATTCATGCTTTCCCTGCATAACTAGAACTAATGCTCTTAATCCTGCTCTCACAGCTTCATTTCTAGGCCAATGATGCAATAAGTAATATATCTTTACAATAGTGATACTTCTGAAGTACATGGCACAACAATTAAATAAACATTCATATATATAAACAAAAATGTGAGCCAGATTTATCAAGATCTTTTCTATGGCATCAAACCGTGTTTTACCAAGGAATGAAGACAAGATTGATAAAAGGAGAATGAAGTGAGAGAGGAACCAAGATATAGATGCACGATGTTACATGAAGAAGGGAAGGAGCATAAGAAACCTAGAAGACAAACAAAAAATATGATCTTTTGGTGGAAAGATTGTTCAAAATAAATGAAAAATGATAGAGATAGGTTATCATGCAAGTGTAGTGAATACCACACAAGAGAAAGAGTAGTAATAAATCCTATGCAGAGAACAAACATAAATAAGAGCTTAAGGGATGGAAGGTAACAAGGAAGACATGGTTTCAAAGCCAGTTACAAAAATATATCCAATTTCTTATCCTATAGGTATTTCTCTAAACAGGATTATATATTTTCCACCTGGGCTTCTCCGTACTTTTCCATTATAGTTGATACTGATATGTGCAGGCTTGCTCTATCATGTGGTCAATAAGCTCATTTTCATCATCCAAATTGTTCACAATCACCTAAAAACACACCAAAAAAAAGAACATAGTTCAGTTTTGGGAAAGATAAATTTAAAACAAGAAAAAGTAGAGGAAAATGATTGCAAGACTAGGAGGATACCTGAGTGCATGTTACATTCTGAAAGCAGCGATACTCCTACGTAATGTCTGGAAGGCCAATGGTATGATGACTAAATATGGTTGGTTCCATAGTCGTTGGGGTTAGGGTCCCCGATGATACACATGGCTTGAAGATTCTCACTATAACACCCCACCATAGAAACCCCAAAGGACATTTAGAACTAACAAAATTACAACACTTTTTTTTTTTAAGTAAAACATAACATAATATGTACATTAAAAACCTACACATGAAATGCAATTATACTAATGCATTATCAACTACATCCTCTGGGGTACCTGTGACAACATTACTAAACATGAACCCACTCCTCAAAGATACTTAACGAATCTCAAGGTTACATTGTGAACCCATAATATAACTTAAGTAAACAAATGTGCATACATCCATAAATGAACACATAATATAATCAAGTGTGCATATATATATACATTACAATGATCAATCCGAGTAAACAAGTACATCATAGTTATGATATGTTATTACATCGTTCAAGGATTACATCAATACAATGGTACTTCCCAACATGATGGGAATAGTACAATAGTATAGAATAATACAATCAAGAAGAATGAGTTCAAGCACCAAGACCAGATCCAACTCTGGTAGATCCCTGGAGTCAGTGTATGAGGAACAACTCTACACAACTTGATCTTCGAACATGGACCCAATGGGGTGCTTAGCAAATTCCACCTAACCTTGTGGACCTAAAAGCCCACCCCCCGTGCTAGGAGTTGACAAGAAAGATCTTCAACCAAAAATACAAGTGAGCTAGTAGTAAACAAGACTCCACAACAAGAGTAATGACAACACAAGATAACATCTCATAACAATTCCAACACATAGCCACATCAAAATAACAAAAATCCCATTAGAATCAAATGCCAACATTATAAAACAACACTAAATAACCTTAAGAGGTTCCAACACCAATAGAATCCAAAGCCCTCAAATGAGATTGTAAAATCATCCAACAATAAATATCCAAGGCACCTTTCATTAACATCAATAAAGTTACCATGAGGCATATACACAACATTAAAAAATTGAAAGGAGGCTACAAAAACAAACATCAAGAACCAACTACCTCAACAAACATAAGTTACAGCTGCTTCTAGAGGCACAAGAACACAAAGGGGAACCAACAAGAAAGCATGAGTGCCAAAGGGTGGAGTGTCATTGCATAGGTGTTATGGGTTACCCTAGCATAACCTTCCTAGGCTACCGGATCACCCTGGCCACCTCTACTAGCCGCTGGACCCCCATGTCGCTATGCGGGATCAACATACCTTACAAAATTACTATGCAAAGGCAAGACAGTTGACCTTTCCATTCTAGGCCTTCCCACTCATCCCAAGCTTAAACGAGCATTTGGGCAAATGAGTGAGGCTACATTATCTGAATTATTGTGAAATACTAGACCCAACCCCCTACTTAATTAATTATGTTATCATTTGATTAAACTCCTAATGAGTTACCCAGGACCAACCACTTTGGGCACTAGAACTTCACTGAGAGCCACTCCCCCTTACCAACAACCAAATCTGATAATCACAAATGGTCAAGCCAATCTTGCACCAGAAAGAAAAACCAAACAAAATTTCAATCACCACATGAGGCATGCACCATCTCACACTAGAACTTCATAGTAAAGAATACCACTTTTCAAGTTCAAGGCTTAACCCACCAAGATCAAATCAATCATAGGAACAATAGTTCACAAGAATCAACATGAAAACCAATCATAAAGAAACATTTTCCTCAACTTCTAGAAGACTCTCAAATCGCTAACACAAGGGTTTCCCCGACAAGTAATTGACCACAATATAATGATTACAAAATGACTATTTAAAGACCCACAGTCACAAGATGACAAGCGTGAAACAAGAGTTGTAAGATCCTTAAGAGACCTTCAAAAACTCAATCAAATTTAACATAAATTTTTTATCCAAACAATCTTTGCATTACATATGTAAATACTCCCTACATCAATCATAAATCAAAATATTCTCACCCACTACTTGGCACAAACAACTCCCTCCACTAACAATAATCAAAATTTGCCACAATTACCAAAAGCAATACAACAAAACCAACATGCAAACATTCACAACTCATAGAACATTAAAAGAAAACCACGTAACTATCATAATCAATCAAGCACATTAACCATAAGGGAAAACACTCCTTTTATTACAATATTATCTCCACCCATTTCCCCTATTACCACTTACCATAAACTATCCAATCATTATTTAATACAATAGTTTTGATCTTTTTTAAGAACATTTCTCTTTACTTTCTGACCCTAATTACAACCTACATCTTCATACACATATAGATATTCAAGACATTAAGTTAGACAAACATAACCTACTTTCATAATTTATCATTACATAATACCAATCTCCCATATAACTCCCTATTACCTATCTAGGGACAAAACCAATTTCCTTAGATTAAGCATTATTTCCTGCTTGAATCAAGATCCAATACATGATAAAGATTCACCCAGGACTATACAAGCTATACAAGAAGAATCTTAGAACTAACCAACTTATTTAATTAAAAACATACACTTACATTTAGCCTTACCCATACACTATTCAACCCATGTTCTATAGTTCATGTAAAGAAGCCTATACGAACTAAGTCTCCCGGAGCATAGATTACGAACCAACATCCACAAACATAAGAATTCCTAATAGTCATTTTGAGGTTCAATATTCCACTTTACTCCCTAATTAAAATATTTCCTTAAAATAATAATACTCTACTAAATATAATACTTGATTTCATTTAATTGAAATATAATTTTCTTACATCTTTAATTCTTTTTATTTATTTAAAATTACCTATACACTAACTTCTATAACAGAAGAAGATATATTTTCTTTTAAAGTTTAAAAGTACTTAAATAAAGAAAAATGAGTATTTTCTTTAACCAAAAGAGACTCCTTACACGCATCTATATCTATCCTATAAAGATTCTATTAAGGGGGAAACAATTTGTGAAAAGTTTATGTTAAAATGGAATCTAGCCTACTTTTCTTTAAAAACTTATATCCTTAAGAAGATTTGATGGAATATTGTTTTATTCCCTAGTATTTGGGCTTTAAAGGAAGCCATGCCATATATTAGCAAAAAGAGTGCTGTAAAAAATGAGGAAGTAAATTTATTTATATTTTTTTTAAAGAATGTGTTCAATACAAATGAAGACTTAAGATAGAAAGCAATACGTTTGCTATAAAAGAGATGCTTGTTTCAAATCTTTATCCCATCAGTTTCTAGATTCTATAAATTGTGAACAAATGCTAAGAACATTGGGAATTTAGGAAGTAAAGAGTGATCAAGGCTCCAACATAGAAAATTTTGTATTCATCTCACGTATGTCTATTCTGCCGTAAAGGAGGCAAATTGTTTGCAAGATTTATTGAATAACACCAGGAAAAGAACAGAGCACACAGAAGGCCATGGTGTAGGGAAAGCAAAGGGCAGTGGTATATATACATATATATATTCAAAATTTTGTTTTATTATTTTATTCTAAAACCAGATGTTTGTGTACAGCTAGTAAGTCTGATTTCTCTAAACTTCAGAAGGTTTAACATAAAACGGATTTGTGTACTAGATGTTTGTGTACAACCAGTAAGTCTGATTTCTCTAAACTTCAGAAGGTTTTGGGGTCTGCCCTGGTTGTGGTGGACTGGTTTCAGGGTTTGCTAGAGGTTGGAGGGAGGATTTGGCTATCTGTGGATTCCCTTCTTTCTTCCTGGGGTTGGTTGTGCGTCCGTGGGGGGTCTGGTCTTTGGTTGAGGCCAGATTTGTGCTTGGTGACTGTATTCTTGTGGAGGGTCATGTTCCTTCTTTTGAGGGGTGGCCTCTTTCTCCCCTTTGGTGGGTGGACCTTCCTCCTTTATTTGTGAAGGCGGTTCCAGGTTGGGTCAGCTTCTTTTCTTATCTTAGGCCCCTACCTTCTTATGGTTCTCTTTTTTTGCTTGGGTGTCTGGAGGCTTCTTCTTTATCTATGGGACTATGTGGCAGATGGCATTGCCCTGATTGGGTGAGCTTCATAACTGTGTATTTTAGGGTTTCTGTTGCCATTGTTTGTTCTCAGTCCATTTCACAGATTTTTGGTAGTTTCTCAGCCCCTTCTTGGCCCCTGTTCTCATCTGGTTTCCTTTTATTGCTTGGGGGTTTCGTTGCTTGTGTTTTTTCTGTTGGGATATCTAGTGGCTATTTCAACCCTGACTGGGAGAGCTCTTCATTTTTTTATCTTAGGGTTGCTTTATCTGCTTCTGCTTTAGCTTTGTCCCTTTGGTAGGAAAACACTGGTTTCTTTGTTTCTTGTCTCTCCTTGTTCCCTGAAGTGCTATTTGTTTTATTGGGAGAGGTGCTTCTGCCATGGATTCCTTCAGGGCCTCTTTGGGGTGCTTTCCTTTTTAGGATGGGGTCTATGTTTCTATGTTTATTTCTTTTGACCTCTAGGTTTTGTTGCGGTGGGGGTTTATTTGTCCCTCGCCTTCTTGGTTCCATGGCCTTGCTTTTCAAGCCTCTTTCAGTGCCTCCTTGGTTTATTTTGGTCTTTCCTTTGGAGGTGGTCCTATCTTCTATTGAGGGGGAGATGGATGTGGCTGGAAGTGACTATTCTCCTATAGAGGCGGAGTGGGATGTGGCTTGTGGTGCTTGGAAGAGCTGTTGGGGGGCTATTGAAACCCTGTTTTATGGTGGTTTAGGTTTTGATGGGAACCTACATGCTGCGCTCTTTTCTTTATCTTCTATGGAGGTGGAGATATTGATTTGGAAGCAGATCTTTGGGACATTCAAACCCATGATTATTGACAGTTGTAGCTACGAGAAGCTGGGTTTTCTTTTCTATAGAGGTGGAAAGAATAAATGACTTTTGAAGGATATTGTTGGAGCTTTGTGCTTCTGTGTTTACCTTTCCTATAAAGATGGAAGGGGTGCTTTGTTGGACTCTGCTACTTCTACTGGTGGAGCTTTGATCCTGATTTGTACTGTGAAAAGTTGTATTGGGTTTAAGGTCCCTGTCAAAACCTGGATGGTCTGGGTTGTGGATCCCCTTAAAATCCATAGGTTTGGGTTTAAGGTCCCTGTCAAAACCTTGTGTTATGGGCTGATGGTCTTTTCTATAACAATGGAGTGTAGTGGGTTGTCGGGCCCATCAAAACTAACGAAGTCAAAATTCTTGTGATTTCTTGATGCTCTTCTTGGCAACCTACTGGCTTTTGGCTGGTTGATGTCTTTCTGTGTCCCTGGTTTGCTGCTGGTTGTTGTTGAGTTTATCTTTTGAGCAGCTTGTTCGTCTTGGTGTGGGTCTGGGACCCCCGTAAGTCCTGATGGTTTCAGGTCCATTCAAAACCTATTGTACTTGGTTTTGGGTCCATTCAAAACCTATTTTTCCCATCTATCAAAAACATAAAAAGGAAATAAAACATACTTATCACCAAAATAATAAATGCACATATACATAGGGCCAAATGAAGCCGACCTGCAAACTACATCCAATATCTAAATAAAACCCATTAGAGTCGGTCTACATATTTACCCATGCTAAATTGTTTCCAAGAAATATCACCACATGCATGCCATGAAAATAGAATCATATGCACGAGGAGGCAGAGAATAGATTCATGAAATTATTTGAAGATCAAACCCAAATAGGCATCATCAAAAGGATGATAAGTCTTCCAAAAACATTTATAAGGCAGTTGTACCATGCTCAAAAGAAACCTAACGTAACAAACCTCGCACCCCTACCTGCGCCAAAAGGAGCTTTGGGACAAAATCAGGGTATAACGATGAGAGGATGTATGGATTATGGTCTACATATGAGGGTGTTGCCAAGGATTTGACTCAACCATCTTACTCAGACCAAAACAATGGCATCGACAGGACAGTCAAGGCATCACAAATATAGAGCTTTTAAAACAATGAGATTTCCAAAGGAAAACTCCTCCTAACGGGTATCATGCAAACAACTCAATACCCGAACAAGTAAAAATTGAACCATTTCAATTTAATTGGTTTCATCACACACAACATCGGATTCGAATGGAATAGGTAAAATGACATCAAGATCAAAGATTAACCACTTTTCCAAAACAACCAAAATACAATCAAATTCCTTACCTAGATTCCTACGCACAAGAACAGAGAGGACGAGTTGATGACCTTTGTTTCGTAGCCACAATTTCCTTCTTCGAACCTAACCGCTCAGAGATTACTTCAATTTGACGACATTACCAAAATGAGGAATTATAATTTTCTTACAGAGTTATTTGCAGAGCCAAAATTTTCTTAAAACAAAGTTAACTAATCCCCCCCTTTTTTTTTTTAGAAATCCCATCATTTCTCAAAAATCAGCATACATAAAGCCCAAGACGAGATATAATTTCAAAAACACAAAAATAAATAAAATTAGCAAGTTACCCGTTCGAATCTCGTTTTGACCTGTGCATATGCATGGTTTTTATTTTACCATCTTTTTAGCCTTTTTCTCTTTAGTTCACAAATCTTATCCCCTTATCTATATTAAAATAATTATGTTTTTTACGTCAGTTCTAAATCTTATCTTCAAGATTAGAATCACATTGCTTTATCCTATTTAAATATTTAGCCTCACATAATAATAAATTATCAATTATGATTAAATACATTACTTTTACAATGAAAATTAATTTATAAAATAATAACTATTTACTATATATTTCATAACTTAATTTATTTAATTATTATTTTGATTTTCCAAATTTATTCAAATTACATTATATTGGATTTTTAACTAAATTAACTAATTAAACAAGATCGTACAAATTATTACCTTTACCACAAAATTCAATGAAAAATAAGCAATGAGATCACAAAACTCACTTACTCAAATATCTAGAAGATCGATACGAAGGGTACTACACTCACTATAAGCCCCTGCAATGGTGTTGTTCACAGAGAGACCACCAATAGTGAAGGTGAAAATGTAGGCTCCCATGCCTTTGGAGCATGCATAGCCATCCACATAATAGCCCACTCTGAGATCATTGCAGCACCCCACCGAACAATCTACCTCTAGTTGTCAATTCAATCAATAAATAAAGAGGATGAAAATATCAAGATTTTATGGCTCACGGGAAATGGAAATCTGATTCCATTTGGATTTGCATATTAAATGCCAGTCAAAAATATGATTTAGGAGATCTACAAATTAAATGCAAGACAACAAGGAACAAACAAGCAAATTGTATGACGACAAGCTGAATTTTTTCACGGGAGTGGTAACCCTGTGTGAGACAGGTTTCAACATAAACTTCCTACAATATATAGCTTATTGGCTAATTATTTTTTCACATATAATATTATATTATTCATTTCCTATTTATTTAATTAATTTATTTATTTTTTCAAATTTTTTATATATAATTTTTTAAAATCAAATACCTTAAAACAAATTTTTATATATATATTTTTTCAAAATTATAGTTTGTTTCAAGCAAACAAATATAGTTTATCTTTAATCAAAGGGATTTTCTTTTGTAAACTTAGGGAATTTAAGTCAATCTTAAAAGATGCTTTTTTAATAGAAATTTATCTTCAAGAGTGTTATTTCCTTCCTATAGTTGTAAAATATGTCTTTTAATAAATTTTATTTGCACATTTAAATTTATTTACAATGTCAACTTTAATTTCTAAAATTAAGTTAAATTCTTCTAACTATCAATCTTGGAAAACTCACATTTCCTTTCTTTTTTGATTTTAAACATCTTTTGGATGTTGCTACATATCCCAAATTAGAACTTGATCCATTTGCATCCAAGATGACCAAGAAAAGTAGAGGCTCAAAAATGAGGAAGCCCTTGGACTCATAGGTATTTCCATGTCACTTGAACTATATGTTCATATTGGGAAATGCACAAAAGCCTATGAAGCATGAGAAAAACTCAAGGTTATTTATGATAGTTAAAAAAAATCTAGAAAAATTCAATTTCAAGGTCAACTTCAAGATTTAAGGCATTCTAATTTCAAATCTATGCATAATTTTTTATTAAAATTTGATGCTTTGAATAGTCAATTGCATGGTTTGGGAGTAAAATTAGAATATCTTAAATTAATTCATCGTAATCTTAAAAAATGTCTTCATAGGAAATTTTAGTAATTTATTACTAATATTCATGCTTAGTTAGCTATTCCTTGTTTAGCTAGTGAAATTATAATTTTTTTTTGTAATTTATTAAGAATGGAAGAAGCTAAGTTGATTTAGTTTTGCAATCTTAAGTCTAATGACAAATTTTTTTGTCTACAAATTATCATAAGAAAAAATTTAAGCCTCATTCTAAACAACATTCTAATTATAAACCTCATTATAATAATGGTAATAATCCTAGGAAGTCTAACTCTTCTAAGAGACCTCATTACACTTATTGTAATAAGGATGGTCATTGATAAAATACTTTTTCTCGGAAGAAAAATGAAAAAATTCCTATGAATCAAAATAATCATCAACAAAAAAAACCTAATAATCATAAGTTTTATAACTATATAAATCAATCTAGATGTTATTTTACTTGTAGTTTTAATTTTTCACAACCTCTTTAATGGGCTATTGATTCAAGTGCATCTCAACATGTCACTTCACATAAAGAAGTATTTGAGTCTATGCAACTTGATCTATGTCTAATGTTCTTCTTCAACTTTCTAATAATCATAATTATAAAGTAGAAGCGATTGGAGATGTGAATGTTCCTAATGGTAAATTGTATAATGTTTTAAATGTTTCTAAATTAAAGACAAATTTTCTTTAGTTTCTAAGCTTTTTCAAGATTATAAAATATAATTTTACAAAGATATATATTATGTGTTGATCCTAAACAAAATAATAATGTCATTTCTAAAGATTAATTAGACAATGATAATTTATTCAAATTTATGTCTTTTATCAATCTAGAAACTCTTTAATATCTATCGTTAATTTCAATATTTGGCATGAATGACTTGATCATATCAATACTAACAATATTTCCCTGATACAAACACTTAATGTGGTATAAGGATTATGTAGTATTGTTCCATCTAAAATTATATGCACAAGATACATGATTGGTAAGATGCATAGGGAGCCCTTTCTACAAGGTCAAACATGGAGGGAAAATCATAAGTTGCATCTAGTCCATAGTGACCTTTTGGGATCCATAGAGAATAACTCCATCAAAGGGTCAAGGTATACGCTTACATGTGTTGATGATTATTCTAGAAGAAGTTGGATATATTTTATTATATTCAGGATCAAGTTCTTGATATATTTTATGAATTTCTCAAAAAATTTGGAAGGTAATCTAGTTTTAAACTCAAAATTCTTAGAACTAATAATGGTAAAGAATATGCTAATAATAATTTTAAAAGTTATTTTAAATCATTTGATATTAACCATGAGCTAAACATTCCCTATGCACCTCAACAAAATGGTGTACCTGAAAGGAAGCATAGAACTATTGTTGAAATGACTAGATGTATATTACATTATATGTAATGCCCCGACTTAGTTACAATATAACAAAGAGCAATAAACAAAATTAACACAATAATTTTTTATCCTTTTTATTTGTTTACACATGTTATAAAGTTTCCAAGACGTTGTTACATAAATTTAATAATTAAACCCAACACATTAATCATCAACAAAAGTACAAATTTGATTTCATGTAAGATCCAGTTATAAAACTACATACAATCAAATATCCCAAATGTCCATTTTACATAAAGCGAGATTTCAAAGAATCTCCATACATCAAAGGTGGTACAATCTGTACACTCTTACATAAGAGATGATTTACAAAACATATAGTGTTCATCTGACATCTGATACAATATCCACAAACAAGCTCCGCATCAACAGTCACGAGCAAAGTAGTAACTAGAAAATGCTGCAAGCTTAGGATCAATTGTAAGAAAGTTCAAATAAAGGTGTAGCACGGTTACCTCCTGACCACGTGGAACCCAAAGGTCCAGTCCCTCCATGCTAGGAGATATTGACAGGTCCACAAACAATGCAGACAGAACATCATGTTTACAGGGTTTACAATTCACAATACCACATAACATTTGCAAAACAAAATAGATAAAATCACAGTATCAAGTTACATTAAATTGAAATCTCAACAAAAGGAAACACCATCATGATATAGACTAAGAGAGTGTCATCACATTGTCGGGATAGGTTACCCTGGTGAATCTTCCTAGACTACCGGCCCTCACCAAGAGTTACCCTGGTAGCCTCTACAAATTCCCGACCCCTATGCAGACTAATGCTGTGTCGTTACATCTTTCAAGAGGACAAGATGGCAACTTGCCATTCCAGGCCTTCTCATCCTTTTCTCAACCTAAACGAGTGTTAAGAAGTAGGCGAGCCAAACCATTATCTGATTTAGTGTTTAGAACTACCCAACCCCTAATATATTAGTTAGGTTATCACTTAATTAACACACCTACGATAGGTTACCCAGACAATCACTTCTGGATTTCGGCCCCTATCGCAAGCCACTCTTCTATAACATGACTCAACATGAGAATCTAGGGATAGCTATCAAGCATAAAGATTAAACCCACAAATGTTTAAATCCCCTTATTAGAGACAAATCATAATCTCAAAAATGTCTTAAAAGACAACAACAGAAAGTGAAAAGTTATACTCTCACAATAAAGATCACCATAATTGAACAATAAAATTTAAGGTGTTATAAACTTGTCATTATAATTTTCGCTTTTCAAGTCTTTAAGAAATAAAATAAAATTTCCCCAACATTACGAATCCACTCATATACAACTCATGACTACATTAATACAATCTCTATGAATAAAAAATTCTCAATAACAACTATAGAGATTAAATAAATATTCTAATAATTTTAAAGATAAAACATTTATTAACATTATAAAATAAAGATAATGTTAATTCTTGTTTATATAAATTTGTACCCTTAAAAAGAAATTATATTCAAATTATAAGCTTAACATCTTATATATATTCCATCTTTTCTTATACATTGACTCACTCTTAACTAGTACTTGCACTTGTAAATGTCTAAAAAATGTTAGTTATCTAATAAAGTAACTACTGCCGAACTTTGCATGACAAGATAAATTGACTTAAGACAAAGTGTTAACCCACGATTAAATTTCACAACCTAAAATATTGAACAAGAAACCATGCATTGAGCGAAATTAACGATGGCAGGCAAAAGCTTTAGTAAAGCCATGTCAGAACTTAAACAAGAAATTGAAGACTCAGTTTATACTTAAACTTGCTAGCAAACTCATATGCACATAGGTTTCCAAATAACTTAGGAATAACTTATATTAAGCTAAGACTTGCGTTTAACAGCTTAGAAAGATATCAGGTACAAAATACATTGAGCACCATACATATAGTAAGGGATGATTAACAGGAAATGGCAGTCGCTTAAAATATATATATAAAGTCAGGAGAAGAGAGTGAGGTCAGGCGCTAAGATCAACAGACTTATTGGCAGAAATTCCAAACAATAATAGATATAAATCACATATCAAGAGATCTTCAGGGAAACTCCAAGACTTTAAAGGAAAATCTCAGAAATCTTTCTTAAATCATCTTTTATACTGACTTAATATATATGTTTACAATGAATTTATTGGCTATCTCCAGATGGTACAGCGACGGTTTATATAGTCTCAGAAAGATCTGCGCATCATCTCAAGAGGAATAATTTATAAGGGAAGGAAAACAATTTAAAATTGTATAGGGATGTTTCCATGAACAAAACTGACAGGAATAAGCAAATAGTGGCGAAGTGAGGTTAAGAAATTGAATTGGATATTACAGTATTTCCAATAGACAAATTGTCTCTTCAGATTACTGCACTGGTGTATATGACAATGTAATGCATGACAAAAATTTTAATGCTTTGTAAGGTTAGATACTAGATCTTTTGGTCATGGTTATACCAAATATAACTTGAGAATGAGGTTGCACCCAATCACATTGGTCAAAATATGATTAGATTTTAAATGCATGTACCAACAGGTATCAATAATGAAAGCACTAGCGTATTATATATGCATACCAAGCACTATTATATACACAAGTTTCATAGAAAGGCAGATATCATACAAATAAATAAATAAAATCACTATATATCATTAGGAGCACCATACAAGCTGATATAATTTAGATTTATAGCTATCAATAAGCTCAGATCAGAAAATCTATTAATGTCTACTTTTAACAATAAAGGAAATTCTTCATTCATTTTCCTAAAACTCTAAATACAAGAAATTATTATCATTTCACAGCCAGGTTTAATGACGATCTTGTGTCTGGTATACTCTAATAGCCATTTTTTTATATTCATTTCTTCTTTATAGTACAAATACTATTCTAATCTTCTTCTTTTTTTATATCTTGTGCAGGTTCAGTAAAGTGAATAACCTTATAAATCAACAAATCCTACAATAAATTTCTAGAATTTCAAATACAAGAAATTGTATTCAAGAATAGAACCTGTTTAAACTCGAAAACTGGCTGAAAAACGATCCTTTCAAAACTTTTGTCAATCCCCCAAGTCAAATCACTAGATTTCAATGAAGAATTTGCAATGAACTCAGCTTCAAAATTACACTTTAAAACAAAATCCTCAAGAAAAACTCTTCTGAAACAATTGTTGTACTAAAATTTTGCTAAAAAGCTGCTGCCATAAAATTCTTCCCGTGAGTGTATTCACAATCCCCCAATTTTCCAAAAGATATAAATTCATGCAATCAATATTTCCAATCATTCAATTTTAACTGACAGTTTCATTTGCATTGTAAATAACTCATTCAGTTCAACTCATTCTTAAAATATCAGAACAAACCTTTAACAGACAATCAAAGATTCGTAACTCATTGAAAATATCTTGTTTTAAAAATATCTATTTCACACAATTCAAATTTGCACAATTAAAACAACAATAATATTATTTTAATTAAAAGCATTGCAAGGAATTAACTTTTACTGATAAATTCAACAACATATTTAATTTAACTTAATAAATTAAATCACAAACGTTGGCCTAAACATTAATAAACACTTAATAAAATCAATATTAAATATGCAAACACAAAACAATATATATTTGAACAAGACAAACTAGGCTACACGGGGTAACACAAAGATACTCGTTCAAAAACGAATGATGGTTTAAAAGGACCTGTCAATACCTCCGACAACATATTTATAATGAATTAGGGTACACTTAGACCTGACAAGCAGGTGGAGCTGTTACCCAGTACCTATGTCTGCAGGAAAACATCAAGGTTAAAACATGTATATATAATATAAACTCATGTTAGAAAACACACCATGAATAAGAATTGCAGCGTAGCAGGGTACTCACGAATGAGTAATGCTACACTGTCTTATCCACCAACACAAACGAGCAAGATCAATTATATACAATCATATCAATATGATATCATAAGCAATAATTATAACCAATAAGCCATATTATGAAAGAATCCATCACAGTATCATCGAACCAACATAATCCAAATAACCAAGATGTCAATGTATCATCCACAAAATCAAAACATCATAGTATCCAAAATCAACTAAGGATCTAACAAGCAAAATGAAACTAAACAGTATGTCTAAACTAGAGGGACACTACATCCTCCCCCCTAGGATAAGGCTTACTCCTGGAAGCCTGCAAACAAATATGGATAAAGCTCATGCATACGTGTCGCATCCTCCCAAGTAGCTGATGCCTCATCGCTAGGATCCCACTGGACCCTCACCTGATCAACGTCTCGACCCCTAAGGGTGAGCCTCTGACACTAAAGAATGCGCACAGGCTCCAAAGCCAGCTGCCTGTCCTCTACCTGTAATGCATTCCAATCGAGTACATGTGAAATGTCAGGATGATAAGGTCGAAGAACAGATACATGAAAGACATCATAAATACGTGATAGACTGGGTGGTAAAGCAAGTCGATATGCCACAGGACCAATCCTCTCAAGAATCTTGAATGGTCCCACAAAACGAGGTGCAAGCTTAGAGCCTTTTCCATAACGGATTGGACTCTTACGCAGACGAACTCGAAGAAAAACCCTGTCACCAACCGAGAACTGTCTATCCACCCTATGCGCATCGGCATACTTTTTCTGTCTATCCTGTGCTGCTACCAAGTGCTCTCTAATACAATCTACCTATTGCTCCATATCACGAAGCATCTTAGGACCGAGTAGAACTCTATCCTCAAGTCGATCCCAACTCAATGGTGTATGACAAGGACGTCCATATAGTGCCTGAAATGGAGGCATACCTATGGAACTCTAATAACCATTGTTATAGGTGAATTCCACTAAGTATAAATAGTCCTCCCAATGAGACTGTCGATCGATCACATACATTGTAAGCATATCTTCGAGAATCTGATTGACTCTCTCTGTCTGACCATTAGTCTTAGGATGATAGGCTGAATTGAAATTCAACTGCGTACCTAAAGCATGCTGTAATGATGTCCATAAAGCTGATGTAAATACAGGAACCCTATTTGAAATGATTCTATGTGGAATCCCATGCAATCATACTATACCCTCCATGAAAATTTTGGCCACAGAGGAAGCATTGTAAGATGATCAAACTGGTGAAAAATGAGCTACCTTTGTCAATCTGTCAACAGTAACCATGATGGCATCATGTCAACGCGATGACATAGGTAATCCAACAATAAAATCCACTGATATTACATCCCATTTCCACTCAGGAATGAGATGTGGCTGTAACAAACCAGCAGGATGTTGATGCTCCACCTTGACTCTCTGGCATTCAAGGCATCTCGATACAAAATCAGCAATGTCACGCTTCATACTAGGCCAAAAATATAACTGTCGAAGATCTGCATGCATCTTCTCAACACCAGGATGAGCTGAGTATGGAGCTCGATGTGCCTCCGTCAAAATAAGAGTGTGAAGATTCTTAGTAGGTGGTACATAAATACAACCCATATGTCGCAACAAACCATCTAACTCAATTGCATATCCTGAAAATCTTCCCTCCAAGGGTCTATCTGAATCAATTTCCATCTTCACTTCCTGATATAATCTATTAGAAGAAAGTGTGGCCAATATCTGACTTCTCAACTCAACTACAAGTGTCATAGCTGAGATCTCATGTCTTCATCGACTAAGGGCATCTGCCACCACATTCTGCTTACCCTGAACATAAATCACCTCAAAATCATATTCGCAAAGGAACTCCATCCACCGTCTCTCCCTAGCATTCAGAGTAGGCTGTGTAAATATATATTGCAGACTGCGGTGATCACAATGAAGTTCAAAATGATGCCCTAACAAGAAATGTCTCCAGCGAACTAGAGCATGAACAATTTCCGCGAGCTCTAAATCATGTGTGGGGTAATTATGTTCGTGATCCTTGAGTTTGCGAGACTCATAAGCAATCACTTGTCCATCCTGCATCAATACAGCTCCTAAACCTTCCAAAGAAGCATTCGTGCAAACAACAAAATCCTTAGTAGAATCAGGAACTGCTAAGATAGGTGCACTAGTCAGCTTATCCTTAAGTATCTGAAAAGCCAATTGACATTGATCTGTCCAAATGAATTTCTTCCCTTTCCTCTGAAGAGAAGTAATGGGGTGTCCAATCCTAGAAAACCCCTAACAAATTGTCTGTAATAACCAGCAAGACCCATGAAACTACGAACCTCAAAAACATTTTTAGGTATGGGCCAATCAATGATAGCTTGAATCTTTGTAGGATCCACAGCTATTCCCTCTCCAGAAATCACATGTCCAAGGTATTTCACCTCAGTTTGGAAGAATTCACATTTCTTCAAATTTCCAAACAATTGGTTCTCCCTCAAACACTCCATAACTTGTCTCAAATGCTCTTCGTGTTCCTGCATATTTCTCGATTAAATCAAAATATCATCGAGAAACATGAGAAAAAATCAATCAAGATAGGTGCAAAACACACCATTCATCAGACTCATAAATACTGATGGTGCATTCGTTAACCAAAATGGTACTACTGTGAACTCGTAGTGCCCATATCGAGTTCGGAATGCCATTTTATGAATATCAGCTTCTGCAATTCGCAACTGATGGTAACCAGATTTCAAATCAATCTTAGAGAATATAGTTGCTCCCTTGATCTGATAAAAAAGGTCATCAATTCTGGGTAATGGATACCTGTTCTTAATTGTTACCTTATTCAATTGACGATAGTCAATGCACAATCTGAGAGATCCATCCTTCTTCTTCATGAAGACGATAGGTGCTCCCCAAGGGGAAACACTCAGATGAATAAAACCCTTTGCCAAGAGTTCCTCCAACTGAATACGAAGCTCCTCTAGTTCTTGTGTAGTCATTCTATATGGAGCACGAGAGATGGCTTCAGCTCCAGGAACTAAATCAACTCTGAAATCTATGTCACGCTTCGGTGGCATACCAGGAATATCACTAGGAAAAACATCAGCGAATTCCCTAAGAATGGGGTGATTATCAAGTGATATCTCTTGACTTTCACCAGAATCCAAGTCACTCACTGTTGTCGCAAACAACTGACATCCCTGACGAAGGCATCTCTTCAATTGCATAGCAGAAATTATCCGCAAAGAGATGGGTCTCTGAACACCAATAATCATAACCTCTGTACCATCATCATTAATGCAACATATTGTCTTCTGACGACAATCAATCACTGCATGATGAGTTCCTAACCAATCCATTCCCAAAACAATGTCATATGACCCTAAAGGTGTGACTCAAAGATCTACAAAAGTAGTCAATGATCCAATCCTAAGTCCACAATTGCGGACAAGGGATTCAACTGCTACTTTAGCCCCAGAAGCAAATTCCACATCACCAACTGTCGGCTCTGAAGCTACCGGTCGCTATCCATAACCTGACATACCTCGCATAGGACACTACCTAGCAATATGTCCCTGCTGTCCACACGAGAAACATCTAGTGCCTCTGCTAAATCGTCTTCCACCCGAAGGTGCATTGGATTGCTGATAACTACCTCGACTCACTGTCGACTGAACACTCTGAATTGGCTGGTCCTGCCGATTGCGCTTATTGCGCCACCAATTGTGGTTCCTTCCTGATTGAGAATTATTACTTTGCTGGAATTGTGAATTTTTATTATTTTTTTGATTGCGTTGTTGTTGTTGTCCACCCTTAGCGGGTGCCTGTTGATTCCTAGAGGAACCACCTGTCTGAAACTGACCACCACGCTGACCAAAACCTGAAACAGGAGCACTACCTATCTGTACTCCAGTGTGTCCACCCAAAGCCATAGCGAGGTTCTCTTCCACTATCTGTGCTTTCTCCACAGCAACCTCCATAGTCTTTGGCTTGAAGACTCTGACTCCACCGCTAATATGGGCGTTTAAGCCCCTGATGAAGTGTTGGACCAACATTGCCTCATCATCCACAATCCCTGCATATTGCTTAAGCTCGTAAAACCTGCACTCAAACTGTTCCACGGACATAGCCATCTGACGAAGATCGTGAAACTCATCCGCACGTTGCTGCCTCCAATGCTCGGACAAGAAACGTGCTCTGAATCTCTCCTGGAACATATCCCATGAGACTGCACCAATCTCTAGATGGAGCTTCTGCTCCTCCAATCACCACCAAGTAGAGGCAAAGCCTCTAAGATGCATTATGGTGCAACGAGCACGAGTATTGCTGCCATAAGGATGCATTGCAAAGCATCATCCCAAATCAAGAAACCAAGTATCTGCCTCTAAACCACCACCAGATCCATCAAATGTAGGAGGGCGTGCCCTCAACAAATCTCACATGTGACCTGCAATAATGGCATCCTGCTGCACTGAATCATCAACTCTCCTCAGAGATCTATCACATTCTCTATTCACCTCCTGTTCCACTTCCTATCTAGGTCCAAGTCGAGCTAGGACCTCTTCCAGTAAAGGGCGTAACTGTGACCCCTCTACCACTGACTGTTTCAGAATCTGTGCCTCATTACCCTGATCCAACTGCAGACCCAAATGTTCTGCTTGATCACTTTGATGAGGGCTCAGAGGGGGAGTAACCTGGCGGTTTGGCCCACGGCCACCACCTCGGCCTCGACCACGACCTCTAACACGATGCCTAGGCATGATCCTACACACAAACCAAGACAAGTCTTGTTATAAGACAAACAAATAAAATGGAAAACACAACAACCAAGTCTAATGTACTAAACAACCTAATGGGCAGATTTAACCAGAGCACCTAGTGTTAGAACTTGGCTCTGATACCAATCTGTAACGCCCCGACTTAGTTACATTATAACAAAGAGCAAAAAAAAAAGTTAACAGAATAATTTTTATTTGTTTACACATGTTATAAAGTTTCCAAGATGTTGTTACATAAATTTAATAATTAAACCCAACACATTAATCATCAATAAAAGTACAAATTTGATTTCATGTAAGATCTAGTTATAAAACTACATACAATCAAATATCCCAAATGTCCATTTTACATAAAGCGAGATTTCAAAGAATCTCCATACATCAAAGGTGGTACAATCTGTACACTCTTACATAAGAGATGATTTACAAAACATATAGTGTTCATCTGACATCTGATACAATATCCACGAACAAGCTCCGCATCAATAATCACAAATAAAGTAGTAAATGGAAACTGTTGCAAGCTTAGGATCAACTGCAAGAAAGTTCAAATAAAGGTGTAGCACGGTTACCTCCTGACCACGTGGAACCCAAAGGTCCACTCCCTCCATGCTAGGATATACTGACAGGTCCACAAACAATGCAGATAGAACATCACATTTACAGGGTTTACAATTCACAATACGACATAACGTTTGAAAAACAAAACAGATAAAATCACAGTATCAAGTTACATTAAATTGAAATATCAACAAAAGGAAACACCATCATGATATAGACTAAGAGAGTGTCATCACATTGTCTGGATAGGTTACCCTGGTGAATCTTCCTAGACTACCGGCCCTCACCAAGAGTTACCCTGGTAGCCTATACCGATTCCCGACCCCTATGCAGACTAATGCGGTGTCGTTACATCTTTCAAGAGGACAAGATGGTGACTTGCCATTCCAGACCTTCTCAGCCTTTTCTCAACCTAAACGAGTGTTAGGAAGTAGGCGAGGCATACCATTATATGATTTAGTGTTTAGAACTACCAAACCCCTAATATATTAGTTAGGTTATCACTTAATTAACACACCTACGATAGGTTACCCAGACAATCACTTCTGGATTTTGGCCCCTATCACAAGCCACTCTTCTATAACATGACTCAACATGAGAATCTAGGGATAGCTATCAAGCATAAATATTAAACCCACAAACATTTAAATCCCCTTATTAGACACAAATCATAATCTCAAAAATGTCTTAAAAGACAACAACACAAAGTGAAAAGTTATACTCTCACAATAAAGATCACCATAATTGAACAATGAAATTTAAGGTGTTATAAACTTGTCATTATAATTTTCTCTTTTCAAGTCTTTAAGAAATAAAATAAATTTTCCCCAACATTACGAATCCACTCATATACAACTCATGACTACACTAATACAATCTCTATGAATAAAAAATTCTCAATAACAACTATAGAGATTAAATAAATATTCTAATAATTTTAAAGATAAAACATTTATTAACACTATTAAATAAAGATAATGTTAATTCTTGTTTATATAAATTTGTACCCTTAAAAAGAAATTATATTCAAATTATAAACTTAACATCTTATATATATTCCATCTTTTCTTATACATTGACTCACTCTTAACTAGTACTTGCACTTGTAAATGTCTAAAAACTGTTAGTTATCTAATAAAGTAACTACTACCGAACTTTGCATGACAAGATAAATCGACTTAGGACAAAGTGTTAACCCATGATTAAATTTCATAACCTAAAATATTGAATAAGAAACCATGCATTGAGCGAAATTAACGATGGCAGGAAAAAGCTTTAGTAAAGCCATGTCAGAACTTAAACAAGAAATTGAAGACTTAGTTTATACTTAAACTTGCTAGCAAATTCATACGCACATAGGTTTCCAAATAACTCAAGAATAACTTATATTAAGCTAAGACTTGCGTTTAACAGCTTAGAAAGATATCAGGTACAAAATACATTGAGCACCATACATATAGTAAGGGATGAATAACAGGAAATGGTAGTCGCTTAAAATATATATATATAAAGTCAAGAGAAGAGAGTGAGGTCAGGCGCTAAGATCAACAAACTTATTGGAAAAAATTCCAAACAATAATAGATATAAATCACATATCAAGAGATCTTTAGGGAAACTCCAAGACTTTAAAGGAAAATCTTAGAAATCTTTTTTAAATCATCTTTTATACAGACTTAATATATATGTTTACAATGAATTTACTGGCTATCTCCAGATGGTACAGCGACGGTTTATATAGTCTCATAAAGATCTGCACATCATCTCAGGAGGAATAATTTATAAGGGAAGGAAAACAATTTAAAATTGTACAAGGATGTTTGCATGAAAAAAACTCACAGGAATAAGCAAATAGTGGCGAAGTGAGGTTAAGAAATTGAATTGGATATTATAGTATTTCCAATAGACAAATTGTCTCTTCAGATTACTGCGGTGGTGTATATGACAATGTAATGCGTGACAAAAATTTTAATGCTTTGTAAGGTTAGATACTAGATCTTTTGGTCATGGTTATACCAAATATAACTTGAGAATGAGGTTGCGCCCAATCACATTGGTCAAAATATGATTAGATTTTAAACTCATGTACCTACAGGTATCAATAATGAAAGCACCAGCGTATTATATATGCGTACCAAGCACTATTATATACACAAGTTTCATAGAAAGGTGGATATCATACAAATAAATAAATAAAATCACTATATATCATTAGGAGCGCCATACAAAATGATATAATTTAGAGTTACAGCTATCAATAAGCTCATATCAGAAAATCTATTAATGTCTACTTTTAACAATAAATGAAATTCTTCATTCGTTTTCCTAAAACTCCAAATATAAGAAATTATTATCATTTCACAGCCAGGTTTAATGATGATCTTGTGTCTGGTATACTCTAATACCCATTTGTTTATATTCATTTCTTCTTTATAGTACAAATACTATTCTAATCTATTATTTTTTTATATCTTGTGTAGGTTCAGTAAAGTGAATAACCTTATAAATCAACAAATCCTACAATAAATTTCCAAAATTTCAAATACAAGAAATTGTATTCAAGAATAGAACCTGTTTAAACTCGAAAACTAGCTGAAAAATGATCCTTTGAAAACTTTTGTCAATCCCCCAAGTCAAATCACCAGATTTCAATGAAGAATTTGCAATGAACTCAGCTTCAAAATTACGCTTTAAAACAAAATCCTCAAGAAAAACTCTTCTGAAACAATTATTGTACTGAAATTTTGCTAAAAAGCTGCTACCGTAAAATTCTTCCCGTGAATGTATTCACAATCCCCCAATTTTCCAAAAGATATAAATTCATGCAATCAAGATTTCCAATCATTCAATTTTAACTGACAGTTTCATTTGCATTGTAAATAACTCATTCAGTTCAACTCATTCTTAAAATATCAGAACAAACCTTTAACAGACAATCAGAGATTCGTAACTCGTTGAAAATATCTTGTTTTAAAAATATCTATTTCACACAATTCAAATTTGCACAATTAAAACAACAATAATATTATTTTAATTAAAAGCATTGCAAGGAATTAACTTTTACTGATAAATTCAACAACATATTTAATTTAACTTAATAAATTAAATCACAAACGTTGGCATAAACATTAATAAAAATTTAATAAAATCAATATTAAATACGCAAACACAAAACAATATATATTTGAACAAGACAAACTGGGCTACACGGGGTAACACAAAGATACTCATTCAAAAATGAACGATGGTTTAAAAGGACCTGTCAATACCTCCGACAACATATTTATAATGAATTAGGGTACACTCAGACTTGACAAGCAGGTGGAGTTGTTACCCAGTACCTATGTCTGCAGGAAAACATCAAGGTTAAAACATGTATATATAATATAAACTCATGTTAGAAAACACACCATGAATAAGAATTGCAGCGTAGCAGGGTACTCACGAATGAGTAATGCTACACTATCTTATCCACTGACACAAACTAGCAAGATCAATTATATACAATCATATCAATATGATATCATAAGCAATAATTATAACCAATAAGCCATATTATGAAAGAATCCATCATAGTATCATCGAACCAACATAATCCAAATAACCAGGATGTCAATGTATCATCCGCAAAATCAAAACATCATAGTATCCAGAATCAACTAAGCATTTAACAAGCATAATCAAACTAAACAGTATGTCTAAACTAGAGGGACACTACATGGTAAAAATATATCTTATAAATTTTGGGCTGAAGCTATGTTTTGTGCTACTTATATTATTAATTGGACTCCCATAAAATATTTAAAAGATATAAATCTTGAAGAGGCATGGTCTAGTAGGATGCCTAATCTTAAGCATTTAAGAATTTTTGGCTCAATTTCTTATATTGACAATCCTAAACAAAAAAGGAAAAAAATTATATCCTTAATCTTCTTATCATATTTTTTTGGTTATGATGAACATTATAAAGCTTATAGAGTTTATAGTCCTCTTTTTGAAAAAGTTAAAGTTACTAGAGATGTATGTATTGTTGAAAATGGTGTGAATGATTGTTCTAAAGTGCATAACATTGAATCTTTTCAAAATAAAATTATTGTTGTGGAGGATAATTGTAAAGATGAATCTTCTATTAACCCTCTTAATGCATCGTTTAATCATAGTGATAATGAATATTAACATGTTGTTTCTTCTCCTTATGGTTCTTCTTCAAGTGATGATTCTCCTACTTTGAAAAGAAAGCATAAATGGTTTAAAAATTTAATGCAAGAAAGTGTGGATGTTTTAGCTTGAATGAAAAATCTAAGACAAGAAAGGAAAATTGTTGTGTTTAAGCTTTTATGTCTAAATTTATGCATACAAATGATCCTAAAAATTATGAACAAGATAAAGATCAAGCTCAATGGAAAAAGGCTGTACAAGAAGAATATGATATATTAATTGTTAATAAAACTCGGTATTTAGTTCCTTTACCTCATGGAAAGAATCGTGTTTCATGTAAATGGTCGTATAAAACTAAGGTTAATGCAAATAAAAAAGTTAGAAAATTTAAAGATAGACTAGTTTCTAGAGGCTTCTCTCAAGTGGAAGACTTAGATTATAATTTTTTTTTTCTCTATTAGATAATATTCCAAAGTTATTAAATTAGTTCTTGCTTTAGCTTCTCATATGTGTTGGCCTATTCATCAAATAGATGTTAAAAGTGCATTTCTAAAGGGTGATTTACGTGAAGAAATTTATATTTCTCAAACTTTTGGTTTTATTAAATAAGGTAATAAACATATTCTTTGAAAATTGAATAAATCAATTTATCATTAAAACAATCTCCTAGAGAATGCATTCTAAAATTAAAGCTTTTTTTCTATCTCACTATTTCATTAGAAGTAAAAATGATTCAAATTTATATATTAAACATAGTGAAGATGATATTATGACCATTATTTTATATGTAGGTGATTTTATTATCACTTGTTCTATCAATTTTATTAGTGATATTAAGTCTCAACTCAATAATCAATTTCAAATGACTTATTTAGGCTTATTACATTATGTTTCTGGTATGCAAATTTGGTAAACATCAAAAAAATATTTTCTTTCTCAACATAAATATGATCAAGATCTCTAAGATAAATTTAAAATGAATGATGCAAAGTGTGTTTTTAATCTTTGTTAATTAGGAACTAAATTAATGATTGATATGGAAACTCTTTTTGTTTATCCTACTTTATATAGGCAATTAGTTGGCAGTTTCAATTATTTAACACTTACTAGACTTGATATTTCTTATTGTGTTGGTTTTGTTTCTCGATATATGTCTAAACCACAAAAAACTCATTTTAAAGTTTCAAAAAAATTAAGATATGTGAAAGGTACTCTTAACCTTGGTCTCTTTTATGATAAAAATTATGAGTTTTCTTTAAAAGGTTATACTGATTCAAATTTAGGAGGTGATCCCAATGATGGTAGATCAATTTGTGGTTATCATTTCTTTGTTGGATTAGCTGTAATCTCATGGAATAGTAATAAACAACAATCCACTTCTCTTTTTTCTTCAAAACATCAATATAAAGGTTGTACCAATGCATCCAAAGAAGCCTATGGTTAAGAAGATTACTTGAAGACTTAGGTCTACCACAAAAGGATCCTAATCCTTTATATTGTGATAATCAAAGTGATGTTTCTTTGAAAATAAATCCCATTTTTCATGCAAGGACCAATCACATTTCTCTTTAAAATCACTTCATTAGAGATCAAATTGAAGACAAGCAAATTTTTCTTTTATATTGTAAAATGCAAGATCAAGTTGTAGATATTCTCACCAAATCTCTTTATAAAGATAAATTTCTCTTTCACTATAAAAATATAAGACTAAAGCCAATTGAAGAGTTTGATGTATAATCCCCAAGTAATTTTTAGCTTGGGGATATTAGAAGCTTAATCTTTACTTGGTAAAGGTTATTTATTAATTATAATTATTTAATTACTTGTAGGATACCCCAAAGGAATCCCCACAAGACTTTTGTATTTTTTGTTTCCTGAGACATGTGAGAGGATGACTCTTTTTATTTTAATTTATTTATCAATTAATATTATTTTCTTGGGTGTAGCCTCCTCCTTATGAGGATCTTGACACCTTATACACACATAGGATGAATGGTGGAATCCATAGAGTTGGGAATTTCTTTGTAACTCCTCTTCTCAACTCTATTTATTGAGGTGCCTCTCCTCCCATTCCTAAAATTAGGAAAGCTTAATAATTAAGGGCTTGCTATCTCTCTCTCCCTCTCTCTCTCTATTTGTATCATTCTTAGGTATTTACCTGATTAATAATATTGGGGTTTTTTCTTGTTTTTTCCCCTTATCAAGTTCTTGTGTCTCCTCTTGATGGTGTTGATACTTGGATTGGCTTATATCTCTTTTGCTGATTTATTTCCTTCAAACAATTTATATTAATTAGTACTTTCCAATGCTCAATTTTATTTTTATTTCAAAAAGTGTTCCATTTGCATCTTTTAATATATTGAAAAATTATAATATTGTGAAATAATATAATATTGCTTCACATGATTAGATAAATTCATCTTCTTCTTTTTTGTAAGTGTGTAGTCCTATATATCAACATCCCAAAAATATAATATTTATTATGTCTTCTAAATATTATATGTTTTAATTTTATAATGATCATAGGTATATCATGAAAAATAATTTCTATTCTATATATTTTCTTTAAATGGGACTTCACAAAATAACTTGTTAATAGGGACCCACAAATTTATCCATTTGTAAAAGAAACAAAACACTTTGGTCCAAAAGAAGAAAACCTAGGTTATTTAGAGTATCTCATGAATCTAGTAAACTGTTCAATTGTACCACTCTATAATTCACATCACTATCTCCTAATACAAGTATTGAATTAGGCCAAAAAATGTATGATTTCTCTTGGGCCTTACTCTTTTCTTTATATTAAAATTATTTCTCAAGTAGCATACCTAATATTTGAGTAAGGGTCTAAGTAGAGATGTGAGCAATCCTCCAACCTCCTTTTTGACACCCTAAATTAAAATAGTATAATGAAACATGAAGTTCAATAAAAATGTCATTAGATATGTCATCAATGGCTTTGAGAGTGAAAATGTATGAGACTCATGCATGTAATGTGTGGCCATATATAAAATAAAATCATGGGGTACTAGATTCAACGAATAATGCCTCCTTACAGTAAAATAAATAATTTTTTATTTATAAATATTTGTATCTTTTTAAGAACATAAGGTGGATAAAATATGTTGGCACCAAGGAAAGACAACCTCATGGTTTATTTGAACCATTTTTAGTTGGTGAAACTATAAAATAAATTGAATATATGCACATCATTTTATTAGTGAGAATTACTATTATAAGTGATAAATGGAAAAATGTTATGGATTTCATAATTTGTGATATGGTTAACATACCATGATTTTTACAATTGGATTAAATAAGTTATGAAACCCTACATTATAATAGTAAGAAATAACTATATTCTTAACACTAAGACTATGTACATATTTATCTTTCATTTATTTTACTAAAATATTGTAAGTGTATAGTTCGACATATGCATTTTTAATGAGGGTACTAATCCCTTATCATGATTTAGATAAGACCTCCTATTATAAGAAAACATGTAAATAAAATAAAATGATACATTAAATATTGATGTTTAAAAGTTAGAAAGATGCATAATGGTTGAGATTTTTGGTTCCATTAGCAAAAAAAATTATGATGTTGTGTATTGTTCATGAAAGTGACTTGTAAATAATAGATAATGAGATCCATATTCTTTCGAAAAAAAAAATAATCAAGAGGGAATTCCCTAGGTCGAGTAGATTCCAAAATAATAACAATTGATTAAAATGATAAAATGGTAAATGGACAATATTACCTTGGGCATGAAACCCTTGTTGAAGTGATACATTGTAAGTCACCACAAAAATTTATTGATATATGGATTGATTTACTGATATATTGACAAGATAGTAGTACATAAAACACAATAGGTTGTTATAGCTAACATGTAGACAATAACTTAGACATCTTCATGAAAAAAACATGATTGATCATAATAGCTTCCTACACATAATTGATTCCTTCTTCTTGTGGCAACGAAAAAAGTATCCCTTGTAACACCCCACCATAGAACCCTAGAGGACAACACTTAAAAAAATGAAACAATTTTTTTTTGAAGTACAACATACTAGGATTGCAAAATATAAGTTAACATGTATTCTACACTAAATCCTCTAAGGTTCCATGACTACGCTACTAGAATCCCATTAACCAAACTAACAAGAATTAATCCATTAACATGATTGGTCTAACATTGAACAATACATTAAATTCATCACATTATATGCTCAACAATATGAACGTCCATTTCATGTCATCAATATCACAACATCAAGATAATTTAATTAATTCACTTATGCAAGATAAATTATTCACATTAACCATAATAATATAGAATTCACAATTAATTACAACATTACATTATTACAACAATGCTTCCTCGAGATCAATAGGGAAGAATATACATCTGAGTTTACAATACATGAAATAGCTATTTTCAATTCAAAACAAGCGCATGAAACATAATCCACTCGAATTGGAAACAAGTGCAGGAGTCCATATCACCAAGATTAGCTACCACACGAACGATCAACAGTAAGGGGAAACCCAATGGAGTACAAGGCACATTCCACCCGACCATGTGGAACCCTAAGGTCCACCCCTCATGCTAGGAGATAACAATAAGGTCTCACCACCACAATAACAACAAGGTGAAAACCAACTGACATAACAAGACTATACATGTAGCACCCCTCCATTTTGGCTCTTTTGATCAGACAGTTTTTTCTTTGTTATGCTTTGTTCTGCTATTACTTTGACTATTGTACTTGGTTCTATTTGATTGCAAACTATTGAGTGATGCAAATATTATATTTTGATGTGATGGTATTTTACTTTGATGTTATCATTATGGTATGCTTTGAGTTAGCCTAGCAGATATTTAATTAATGATGCTTTATGCTTTTGATGATATTATTGATGTTAAACTCATCAGTTAGTAAGTTTGTATTGGTGAAGGGGACATGATTGTATCACTCGCTTGCAAGCACCCTACGATTCTGAGATTTCCTCTTCACAGTGTGTTTATTATATCATATATTTATGCATGTTCAATATACTCTTTGTTTGTAGGTTGATAGGTACAAGACATCGACTCCACCTGATTTCCTAGGTTGAGCGTGTCCATTGGCCAACGGTATTCGATTGGGAGATAGTAGCTAGGTTTTTCGTGCCAAGTCATCACCCTAGTCATAGTGTGTCATTGGGTTTTAGTTGGGTTAAGTTGCTTCTTTGTTGTTCATCTCTCCTTGATTTATTTAATTTCAAGTTGAAAAAAAAGGTAAATAAATGGCTTTTGTATTTAGGTTATTAAATAAATCTAGTTGTAGTGTTAGAAATGTTACTTAAATTATTAATTAATTTAATTCAATTAATAAAATAATCTAATCTTGGATTAGATTTATTTTATTGATTATTTAAATTAATTGTGTGGGATTAAGTCATGTTGTTCATTTAGAAATTATAAGTGTTAAATTCTTGTTTTTGAAATGAAAATTTTAATAAGTGTTAAAGTTTTTGAAAAATTTTTTTTTTTTAAAGTTAAATTCTTTTTCGAAATAAAAATGTTTAAAAGCATTTAAATTCATTTGAAATAGAAATTAAAAAAAAATGAAATAAAGAAATAAAGTCATGTTGAAAGAAATTTGTTTTTAGTTTTAAATTTCAAAAAAAAGAAAAATATCTCCAAATTGGATAGAGGAGCAATAATTATGGTGGATAGGATATTTTAGGGTATATTGACCAAATTTGGGGAAAAGTAGAGGAGGTTTTCATTCTTGAAAATTTGGTTGTGAGAAAAAAGTTGAAAGGGAGTTCTTGAGGTTTGTTGATGCATTTTGGATTTTGGGTGAGGATTTTGGAAGAGCTTTGGAAAAATATTCTTGCAGGGAAGCTCAAATTTCTTCTTCAAACTCTCCTTCAAGCTTTAGATTTCAGGTTCTCCATGTTTATTGTTTGGAAATTTACAATTTCAATTCAAACACTTGCTTGTAAATCTTTTTGAAAACCCTGTTTAAATCTTGAAGAAATTTAGATTGTTTGTTGAAAAACAAAACTTGCAATAGAAATCTTCAATTTTATCAATAGAAAAATGGAAAGAAACAAAATAAAATTTGAAAACCTCTATTTTGGATTTGAAATTATTCATATCAAATTTGAAATTTAAACCAAGAAATTGTGTTTGAGAAATTAGTTTTATTGTAAAATTTTAGTAGAAAAGTTGCACAATTTTACCGTAAAATGGGAATCTAGGTATATATTTATAAATATGTCTGTATATATATTATGTTATATATATATATACAAATATATATTATAAATATATTTTTATCATTCTGGGAATTTTTGTTTTAAAAATTTTTGCACAAAAATTTTTTTGGCAAATTTTGAGCAGTGGAGGGTGATTTTATTTTTGTTATTTAAAATAAAATATAAAAAAAAAATTATTTGGGGTATGTGTGGGAGGGGGGGGAGGAGGGGGTGGCGCAGCAATGGCTGCACACAACCGCTCCATGGAGGGGCGTTGTTGTGGCAGTGCTCCCCACAGCCTGTGGGGGAGGCGCTACCGCAAGCAGTGCTAGCCTCCACAGGGGAGGCTGGGCACAACCTGTGGCTATGTCAAGGTAACTCTTTGTAAGTTATTTAATTCAGTGGTAACATAAATAAACTTATTAGAGGTTTAGGTTGTATCAAACACTTAACAAGATTAAATTTTCTTCGCTCATGGATGAAAGGGCTTGTATAGACTTGGGATGGGATGAGAAGGCCTGGAATGGAAAGATCGTTATCTCATCTTTATGAGAGATAACTGATTCTACATTGGTTTGCATGAGGTGCCAAGAGTCATTAGAGGTTTCTAGGATATCCTGAGATGGGGGCCGAGACCTAGGAAGACTTACCAGGATATCCCATGTGACATTGTGATGACACTTCTCTTAAGTTAGCAGTATGTTTGTATTAGTGATGCAATTGATTATTTAACTCTGGAAGCATTGTAACCATTGTGTTATGTGATGTTGTACTTGTATTCAATTTAGTTCAGTTATGTGTTAGCCTGTGTCTAGAGGTAGATGGTCTTGTCTTGGAATTCTTGTTACTATCTCCTAGCATGGGGGGTGAGCCTTCAGGTATCACATGGTTGGGTGGAACGTGCACCTTAATCCATTGGGTTTTCTTCTTGTTCATGTGGATGAGATTTCTAGTTGGAGATCTCGTGGGATCCAGTTACTTTTCTTGTGTTATTCATTTCAGTTGTTATTGTAATTTTATTACCCCTCATTTGTATCGAGGTGGAAGATGTAATTTGTAACCATGCTTTGGATTTACCTCATTCGGGGAGTGAGAGTTGTAATCATTTTGTAAATTATCGTTATTGGAAACATGTGTTATCTCTTATGCTTTGATGTAATTTTATCTTGTATTGAATGTATGTGTATTTTATTCATGAAGTAATTAAATGTTATGGTTTCAATTCATGTTTCTTGTTTGGGTTTTAATTAAACTCACTCTTGTAACCTTAGGGGTTGTTGGCAATGGGTAGTGACCTTCCATGTTAATTGTACTTAAACAAAAAAAAAAATTAGTACGTTTGAGTAGTTAATTGCAACTTCCCCTAGGGTTGTGTGGTGGGGCGTTACAATATAGGACTCCAACATGCAAAGTACAACATAAAATTACATAACAGTGACACCACTTCCAGAGACACACAAACATCAAAGGGAAATACAAGATAAGGGAATACTAGGTTGTAGTAGGGGAGAGTTTCATCACATGGTCCTGGACTGGGTTGTCCTAATAGTCTCTCACTAGATGCCAGCCCCCTTCTATGGTTGTCCTGACAGTCTCACACTAGATGCCATCCCCATAGGGTGACACATGTAGAGCCAAATTTCCTTTCGTGAGGACAAGGAAGTTGATCTTGCCAACTAAGCCTTCTCAACCCATCTTTAGCCTGAACGAGCACTATAGGCATGGGTGAGGCATCCAATTATCTTAATTAGAGTTAGATTCTACCCAAACCCTTAGTTTATTAATTAGGTTATCACTTAGTTAAGAAACTCCCACATGGGTTGTCCTAGATGCCACTTTGTGCACCAACCTCCATTGAGAGCCACTCCCGCTACTAACAACTAGAAGACCCAACACATCCAACAGGGTAAGCCAACTTGCACGAATCATCAAAACCACAAGAGTGTATGCATATGGTGAGGCATGAACCATCTTGCATACAAAATCAACCATTAAAGTGAGTAAATTGTGCATGGTTGACCCGCCTGCCCCCCTCCCGCCCACAATAACACATCTCAAGTATCACATCAACCAAACTCAAGGTTCAACATAAACATTTAACTAATAACATAATTTCCCAAGCCTCTTGAAGACTCCCAATGCCATAGCACTAAAGAACTTGACTTTGAGCAGTAACAATCATACCCCAAAATCCATTCAAAAACATAATGCATCTTCAAGCAAACAATTTCATTTACAAAATCAAAGATTTAGGGAAATATACAATTCAATCATTACATGATTACCAAGAATTCAACTTAACAAAGATAATCTAGTTTTCCCATATAAACCAAATCTTTCATTATATAAATATATCAATTTTTCCATATTTAAATTTTCCTTTGCCTCATTTATCTTTCTGACAAGATCTATTAATAGTAAAGACAACAATATTCTTTTAAAGGACTCTAAATATGTACATGCCTATGTACATTCATATAAACACATACCTATAACACTTATACAAGAATATATATATATATATATATATATATATATCAATTTTAAAGAAAATGCAAAATATAGATTTTTAGCATATAAATAAATAAACATATATATACATTCATTTTAACCCGTATATGAAAAATTTCTTATATATTGATTGTATAGAAATTGAATCACTAGCATTGCTCAGCAAAATCAATCACATGTTATATCTGCATGTATAAGTAACAAGAAATTACTAATTTGTTTAAATGGTTTATTACAAAACCAATGTCTAAATGTCTAAACACATATCTGCATAACTTATATAATATGGAAACCGAGCATATTACCTTTATTTCAAACTCTTATACTATTGACTACCACACAAAACATGTATGCATCAAGTGGTTAATAATCAATGACCAAGAGAATTTCATATTCACTAAATATGACCTAGTTGGTATGTTTCAGTATTGCTTAAGATGAGAATTAATTTCTCAAATAGCAGAATGATAAAATCTCAAATCGAAGGCTAGGTTAAATTCTCACCGTATGTTATCAAAGTGTATATATCTTTGATTCTATATCGAATGCTCTCAATAAAATGAAAACTACAATTCTATCATATATTTTACAAAAAGAATATCAAGAAAATGAGAAATATCAAGAAAATGAATGTCTACTTATTGGAAAAAGACATCAATTATCAACCAAATGGAGGTCTTTCAAAATTTTCAACACATTAACTATTCTTTGGTTACCAAATACAAAGTGGTTACATCAAAATCCTAGGTATAAAAGCAAATTATACAGTCATTGATTGCTAGATATGGGGCGAACCCTACAAATAGTTTAAAATCTTATAGTGCATGCATTGAATTAAAATTGCCTTCTAAAATAGTAACTCAACTTACAAAATATTTAATTGAATTCCAAGCAAGAGATTTGGCTTACTTGCTATTAGAAAGAAGGCGTTGAAATGAGCATGAGTTTAGAAAAAACAAACAAAGGCCCTACATAATAACTCTAGCGAAAGATAGGGTGTTGAATCCTTTGGAGATAGCAGAAAGAGGATGAGAGTTGCCGACTGGCCTAGGATTTTACAGACTTAATAAAATATAGCGATAGGGAAATTCAATAATTCCAGCATGTAGAACAATAGACTAATAAGAAAAATCCCAAAGATAAGAAAAAAGAGAATCAAAAGATCACATCAAATAAGGAATGGAGAGTTTATCTGATGTTATAGATGAGATTCTTTGTTTATTTGCAGTCAAATTGGGGAAAAAAAGAGCAATTAACGAAACAAAAAAAATGCTCCAAAAGAAAAGAATTTTCAAAGCTGAATGAAATTTATAGAATAAGCACAATTCGAATTTCAAGAAAGGCTTTGCAAATCTCTATACCATGCACTTATTAAATTGCACTCATAAATTTAACAAGTAATTATTTTTCTTCAAAATGCACAATCATACAATATTTGTTTCCTAAACAAACACTAAAAATGAGAAGTAATGCGACTTGGTTTAAATCATGTGACCTAGTTGAAGATTCGATGCCAAGCTTTGATTTCTCAAGATTGCAATTCTAGTCACTTCAATTTTCCAAAAATTTCTATAGGAAATTTCTTCCCTACATTGAAACTCTCCAAGAACAAGAAAATACTCCCAAAAAGAGAAAACAAAATTAGTTTTTTTTTTTTTCTTCCTGATATTCTTAAAAAAAAAACCCCTTTCTTTATGCTAATAACCAATTCATTTACCACTTCCCAATTCTCTGTTGTTGTATGCACTTCTTTAATTTAATTATTTTATTTAATTACTCATCCATTTCTAATTGCCATTATTCAATTATATTTATTTATAAAAAACATATATCCTTGTTTAATTTACACTTAGTAATTCTATATTAAAATATTTTATTTATTAACTTTAAATCCTTCATTTTAATTTTGTTTACACATCACCATAATTAATATACATACATACATGCATACATGCATACATACATGCATACATACATACATACATACATACATGTACATACATACATACATACATACATACATATATATCTATATATATATTATATTTCTTAATTTAAACATTATCATAATTTATTTAAAGTTCATACATGCATTAATAATATTTTATTCCATCAATACCTCAATCATATTAAAGTATTTCTTTAATTATTAAAAATTCCCTTTTAAGCTTCAATAATATTTATTTTAATGTAATAATTAATCAAAGTACAAATCAACCAAATTAATCAAATGAATAGAATACCAAGCAGTACCTGATCTCATAGTGAAACGATAGGCAATACAACAACAATACTAACAAAACAACTCAAACTGACCACACTGATAGGGTATTGCAATGAAATACTCATCCTCTTGGAGGATGATGGCTGAAATTGGGGATCAGATCCTACCTCCATTCAACAGTTTCCATTGTGTCTTAGGCATGCTCAAACCTATCAATTTAGGTGGACCCAATGCTGGTTCCTGCAACCTACAGCAAACCACACAATCGAGCATGTACATAGTCATACAGTCAAACACACTGTGAGAGGAAAGTTGTAGCATCGTAGGGCACTCACAAGTGAGTGGTACGACACTATTCCCCTTCACAAAAATACATCAATGCACAATAATAAGATGCTAACAACATGATAAGAACATACATCAGATAATCACATGATGTCCATAGCAAGAATAATCCACACAATCAATTAAATTGATCTACTAATTATCACATAAACATAAACATCAGTGGTAAAGTATCATCATAACTATGAATCCAACACTAAGCAAAGTATCATAATGTCCAAATACAATAAAGTAATTGTTAGTAACAAAAAGAAAACTGAGGGGCATTACATCCCTTTTTCTTGCTTAATTTGGGAATGACTAATGTTAAAATGAACTTAAGGTCACTTTGATCTAGTGTTCTGAGGGTTTTTACACATTCACATTAGGTCTTGGGCCCTTTTTAAGCTAAATAAATTGAAACTTTCCTTGATTTACTGTTATAAAGTGTATTCATTTACACCTTCACATTAAATCTAGGTCCCTTGGACCTAATATTTCATTAATCTAGTCTTGTAATGTGTTGTGCACATTCACATTGGATTTAGGCCCCTTTTAAGCTAAATAGACCTAATATTTCCTTAATTTGATGTTTCAAAGTATATTTATTTACACTATCACATTGAGTTTTGGGCCTTCTTGCATTTATGACCTTTATATCATCATTAATGGGCCTCTAAGACCCCATATTATGCATCCTGAGGCTTCTTTCAACTGAAATATCGATCTTAACACCCTGACACTTTCTCTCTCTAAAAAGTTCTTGTGAGACCCATACATTAGGGGTGGCATATGAGTCCCATTTAGCCCCTTTTTAGGGTTTTGAGTGGGAAACCAAGGTTTTAAATTCAAATATTATGAATGTCAGCCTTTGGGATCTAATAAATGGTAACTTGGGATGGATTTCCTATATAAACAAGGCCTCAAATCATTATTTGATTATGGGCCTTCATGATATCAACATAAGCTATCAAGAGTTAAGCATTCCAAGACTTTGTAAGAGCGTCAAGAGAGAATTCAAGAGTATTTATAAGGCATTCAAGGGTAGAATTATTCATCAATTGTTGCAGCAATTCCAGATCCATCATCATGTCAAGGTTATGAAGCATCAAGCATGTTGTGGAGCTAGTGTTGTGATGTTGCATTCAAGATCCAAGGTTAAGAATTGTTCTACACTTATTTCAAGATCTAGATCTACCTCCTTCATGGCCATTTCATGTTAGATTTCTAATTAACAAGACATAATTCAAAGTATGATTATTCATGTTTCATGTTCCATGTTTCATGTTTCATGTACTTACTTCATTATCTAATCACTTGTTTTAATTACCTAAAAGGGGTTTGACCAAGGAAAACCCCCATTTACTAACAAATCAACAAATTTTTCTCTCTCTAAATGTGTGATTGTAGATCTGGGTGTCTTGAAGCTTGAAGGATCTTTGAAGATTAGGTTACAAGATTGAAGGAAGTTGTTGGAGTTGTCTCCTCACTTGTAAGGTCATGGAAAGTCTTCTACATGTTGAAAATCAGAGGTTTAGATTCAAAAATGAACTATGAGGGGAAGAGTAGAGATAGGAGAGAAGAATCAAGTGTTAACCCTCTAAAATAACAGAGAGGTACTAGCATGCCACTTGTGGTATATGATTCCCAGTACAGGCCAATTTCAATATTTTTGAATATTCTGCATCAGCGCTATCGAAAACCTGTTCCAGCCTAGAAACCCTAATCTAGGACTGATATTCCTAAATTGGCACGTGAGTCCTAGTGTGCCCTAATTTTGGGTTCTTCAACATTTCAAATCTCCAGTCAAGTCTCTATAGGTTTTCAGGTGCTCCTCTATACTTTTCTAGTTTTCTCTTCTAATTTTATATGCATTTCTAGGTCATTCATTCAAGTTTCATGCATCACTAGGCTTAAACATTAGGTCTTGCATTTCATTACTATTTCCAAGCCCTAGCTTGGTGGTGAACTCCTCTTTATTCATTAATCATACGTGAGGACATCCTATTTCAAGATCTCTTTCTCCTACTTCATCCTTGGATTGAGATCTCTATGGTTTCGTTGAATGTGGAGTGTAGAAGATTGTTGTTTTATGTCCTAAACCCTAGCGATGAAAATTTTGTATCTTACACTTTCTAATGACTTGAAAGTAGGATATTTATTGATGAAAGAACTATAATAATGTTGCTATTTTTTCTCTTTAGTTACCTTGACTACTTTTAGGATGTTAAACTTGATCAATATATTTTTCTAGGATTTTGAATGGTAAAAAATAATTCTCTTTATATACATTTATTTAATTTTCGCTAAATTAATTATCGAAAAATGGCAAGTGAAATTGAAAATTTAAATGTTAAAATTGTGACACCATTATATGTAAATTGGGGCCAAAATAGGCTAGACAAGGGTGCTAGTTCCCTACTCTAGACCTAGTTTGGCATCGTAAGACTCAGTAAATCAATATTAGATAATAATCTAGAATTAATCCTAATTTCTCAAAAATAATAATAAAATGGGAAAACTATAGGAACAATTTGGTCTAAGAAAATAGTCGAGACATAAACCTAGTGTGAAATTGTCAAGGGTGACAATTTATGATGTTATACAACTCTACAATTTCATATGGCATACAATTCACAAATGAGGCACAATATTTTTGGTGGTCTTTGATAGTAATAAAAACATTTTTTGTATAATGGATTTTATATTTAAGTGAAATGATTTTATATGATAGTTAATATGGTTATTAATGGTTATTTTAAAGTACTAATTATTTCCACAATATTAGTGCATCCTCTAGGTCACTACCATTCAACCACCACACATACCACCTTAATGATTATTTCAAATTCTATCATCCATAGCCATCACTTGAGTGCCCACTCAAAAATCACTACTATTTTCTTAGCCAATCTACCTACCTTTTGTTCACTTTCTATTATCAAACCTCTTGATCAACTTTCAAGAATCAATTGTGGTCACATTAGGAAACCAAGGATTTTATTCTTTAATTTAGATAGCACTATATGGCTAACCAATGGCCAAATGGGTGACTATGGAGTTATTGGAGACCTATTTTCTATTGTAAGGCTTAAATAAGAAATTTTACAAAATCAAGCACAACTTGAGCATGTAGAGTCCATTTTAAAAAATGAATAGGCATTGAAAATATAGTTCTAACTTTTTCATAATTTTCAATATATTTATTTATATTTTTATATATGTGTTCATTATTTGAATTATATTTTTTCTACTTTGGTTTAGTTGAATCTATAAAATGTGCAAAAATAACATTTTTTAAAAGCAAGGGTGCTATTTTCATTCATTGTGAATAGTACATTAATATTTATTATTATACATTAGGGATAAAACCTAAATTTCTCCATCCATTCTATACAATTTGAAAATAAGAAAAATAGGGTGAAACATTAGGTTGACCAATGTGGGGTATGATGGACCTATTCTTCCTCAATTCATTAGGAAATGAGATCTACCCAATAAAATTATTATCAACCCTTAGGTGAATCAAGTCAAAGTGTGAATCTATAGATTTCCATTTTGTGTGAGGATGAGGATCCTTTTCAAACAACACTTTGGGGAGAAAATTTGAAAATAGAAAATAAACAATAAAATGCAATCTAACACTTGGAACAACAAGATTAAGCTGAATACTGACAAAACTAGATAAAAACATGAAGAAAAAAGAAGGGCAAAAGCATGTGTACCAGTCACCAAAAGAGCTTTTTTGAAGTTGATTTGGGACTCATTCACCCAGGGGTGAATGGGTCCTAAGTTAGGGCTTGTCTGCAACTTTTGGGAGCCTTTGCTACAAATCTGAATCTCCCAATTTGCCCAAGTTTTAGGTTTGATAAGTTGGAAATAAATTTTGTAAGTGAGTATTTGTGAGATGATAACTTTTATGATAACTTTTGTAACTTTGACAACTTCAATTTTTGTTGTCCAATAGATCTTCAAGATTTCTTCAACCTAAATCTACAAACTCAAATCAAGAGGTTTTTTTTTTTGGTGAATGGGGGTTTGCCTTGGTCAAACCTTGTTTTGGTAGTTAATCCTTGAAATGAAATCAAACTTGAGAAAAGGGAATGAATAGTTGAAAAATAAATTTTACCACTCAACAAACCCTTGCATAAACCATAGAATGGGAGTATGGAACTTGCATAAAATAACTTTAATGGATGTGGATCTTGAACCTTGAATCTTGACTTGAAATTGTACTTTGAATGCTTGAATGGATCATGAAACCTACATCACCATATTAGCTCAAACATTATGCATGATGCAAGAAGATTTTTATGTGACAATTAGATCTCGATTGCTACAATAAATCTTCAATAAATCTACTCTTGAATGCCTTGAATTACTCCTAATTATTAACTTTGCAATAGGAATGCTCACTTCAAAATTTCTAGGTGAAACATGGTGAGATAACCTTATATTTATAGATATGTAATATTAATTTCTGAAAATTCAAATATCACAAGCTGATGTCTAAATATAGAATTGAATACGTTAAAATAACGACAAAAAGACAATTTAAATTCAGGTCCTAAGGTCAAGAGAGGACCCATTCGCCCATGGGAGAATGGATCCTAGGTGCTTAAACCTAGGAAAAACATTGCTCAAAGAGAACTCTTATGTTAAGGACTTAATAAATGTCAAGTTTCCTCTTCATAAGATGTAATAAAGTAGGCTTGGTAAATGAATTAAGGGTCCAATTAAGGAAAAATATTCAAAATTAATTAAGTAAGCCCTAAATAAGCGTGAAAGTGTAAAGGGGTACACTTTACAACACCAAAATAAGGCACAATTAAGTGCAAGTTAACTATGAGGGCCAAAATAAGTTTTAAAATGTAAAAGGGATACATTTTTCTACATTACATTTAGGCCCCACTTTAGTGAGAGGATAACCTTGCATCAAACTTGTACCATAGAAAAAGGGTAACTTGCTTGATTTGGGAAAAATTGATGACAAATTGGACTAATAAGGCCTTGATTTAGTGTTGAGAGGTGTTTTACACATCCACATTAGGTCTTGGGCCCTTGTAAATGCATTTATTGATGTCTTGTAAAGGTGTTGTAAAGTGTTGTAAAAGACTTTCACACCTCTCTAGACTTAATAAACCCATTTTTCCTTAATTCAACAACATAAAATATATTTAATTACATTTTCAAATCATTCTAGAAGGGTTGTAAAATGAACTTAATGTTAATTTAGTGTTGTAATGTGTCCTACACATTCACATTGGATGTTGTGCTTTTCAAGGATATGTGGACCTCATTTTAATGTTGTAAAGTGTATTTAATCACACTTTCACATTGAATTTTGTGTCCCAAGCCCTAATTCACCTTTATATCATCATTAATAGGCCCCTATTGCCTAATATTGTGCATCCCAAGGCATAATTTGATCAAATGCCCAATGAAATCAACATAAGAACTAAAATTCCTCATTCCCCAATATTCTAGCTATTGAAAGGGCCCCTGTAGGACTAATTTTCCGATCTGGGTGAATGATTCCCTGCCAGGTTGGAATAATTCACCTAGGGTGGTGAATCAATCCCATTTTTGTCATTTTTGAGTATTGAGTGAAATTTTGGACTTTAAGTTTATTTCTCCTCCATGTGGGCCTCGGGGATCAAATTAACAGGAAAATAAGGTGAATTTCCTATAAATGAAAGTCTATAAAACCTAAATCATTACCATTCTTCATTATTCATTCATCATTCTTCCATCTCAAGCCAAACAAGCTAGGGTTTTATCATTCTAAGACATTCAAGATCATTTTTCAGACATTCAAGGGAAAAATCTTCACCCTTTGTTGCAGAAATTCAAGATCAAACATCATGGCAAGGTATTAAATCCATTATTGCATGGTTCATTACATTCTTTTCTCATTTTGGTTCACTTATCGACAAAGGGGTTTGACCAAGGCAAACCCCCATGCCCTAACAATCAACAAGTTTTTCCTCTTTACATGTGATTTGCAGGTCTTGTGTGTAGATTTAGCAAATAACAATGGTGGGAAAAGTCTTCATAAATTTTTTAAATCTATTCAACGTGGTAAAATCCCTAAAAGAAGCTTGGAGAAGACTTATAGGTCAGATTCTACAGTTTTGGATCCAACAACCTACCAGGAACAAAAAGGAAGACTGAAGGCTATAGTTTCCAACCGTAAGTTTTCAAAAATTTAGAGGTGCAATAATTTTCCATTAGTGGAAAATTAGTCCCACTGCTAAGCCTGAAAAAGGGTTTTTGTAGATCTGAACACCCAATATCTAAAAACCTATCGCGACAGACTTTGTCAAAAATAAGACTAATTCGCCCAGAATGGAGAATTATTCACATTGGTCTTTTTCAATGTCCTCTATAGCATTCCATACCACCATCGAACCACTTTCTAACTTTCAGGTGTACACATTTAGTCTCATTCATTTCTATTACAATTTTATTTCATTTCTAGGTCTTTTTGTACATCACAATGTGTTTTCAAATAGCTTTCATTTTAATAGTTTTACATTAGTAATCAATCTATTTTATTAGTTTGCTACATTTAGGTCATTAAACTTAGGCATATTTTCATTATACTTGTATTATTTTGAGTGAACCACTTGGATTTTGGGGTCTATCTCTCTCCTTTAGGTGAAAAACCCTAATTGAGCAAGAGAGTCATAGCACCCTTCACCTATAATATATGGTTCATTTTGGTGAACCTAGTTTTCAAATATCTTCTTGTCTTATATGGATTCTATCCCCATCCTAGAATTAGCTTGCATTGCATTTCGCAATAGTTATGTTGCATTCTAGGGTTTCAAATTTTGCAAAAGTGCATATAGGTTGTATTTTTACATCTCAAATCATTCACAATTTCTAAAATTTTGTATTTGCATCTTAGGTTTGCATCATATAGCATAGAAAACATAAAAAAACCAAAAAACAAAAAAAAATCTCATAAAAATTTCCCTTGGGTGAATTAGTCCCTTTCCACCCTTGAAACTACATTTTATAGCATTGAAAACCCTATTTCTACACTTTTGTTTGTTGCCATTAACTATCTATATCACTAGGATGAGCTTTTGTTACATAAATTTTACTAAATTTAGCTTAATTTGTCTCATTTCATGCATTTCTTCATTTCATTTTCAAATCATTGCATAGTGTCATCAATAAATTACTTTGTTTGAAATTTGAAAAGTTCCATTTCATCCTATATCTTTACATTGCATTTTAAGTTGGAATAACTTCTATTACATTTAAATCATTAGAAATAAGAATTTATTACAGTCATGGCCATTATGGATAGCATTAGATTTTTTCAATTTTCATTTTTAACATTAGTTCCTAGTACGTGCTTAGATCAGCTTGATTAGAAAATGAAAAAATAAAACTTCAAACATCAAAAGAAACAAACAAAAAAATAGTTGACCTTCTCTTGGTGCCTCTCCTATGAGTGATGAAGCTATCTTTCCAAATCCAACTATGACATGTGATGAACCTATTATTTTTCACTTTCCTAAAAGCTCTCCTCCTAAGGTCGATATTATGACACATAAGAATGATACCTTAGAGAAAGCAAACAACCAAATAGAGCCTTCTTCTCATATCACTACTATTGATACTCAAAAAAATCCAACCATTAATCATCCCCCTATGTGTTTGAAGTTATTTTGGACACACTTAAGTATCCTATCCTTATTTACCCACCATTACATAAGAAACAAGGTCACAATACAATCGACCTTATAATTTACCCACGTGTGCACAATATTTTGTACCAACCAAGTTAGAGTGACATTACTCACCTATATGACAAAGTGTATACAATCACAACCAACCTTGAACCTAAAAGAATTATGAACCTACACAAGGATGTGATGCTATAGAACAAGGTCTCTATACCCTTATAAATCCTAAAACACAAGAACCAAATGAAGGTCTTTGTGATTGTCCTTTCATAGAAATCAACCCATCCAACAAACCTTCACTCAACATCAGTACTATCACACAAGATTCTTCCCAAAAAACTCTAACCTTGGTACATCCTAAATTGACAGATATCTCATTCAACATGTATCAAGTAGAAAATTTGTTTCCTTATCCAAATAAATAACATTAGTTGCTACTCCTTGCCATGTAATAGTTGTAAGATAATAACATACTCACTATTGCATGTTTTACATCCATCTCAAGGGGAAACTTACCATCATCAATTCCAGGCTCACCCTTGTCTTGCACTAAGTTGGGGCAAAGGGTTAGAAATCCTTATCCATGTATGTCACTCCTCGTTGTCTCTTTTCAAGGCTAATCATTAACCTTTCATGAACGTATAAGATCAACCTTGGGATTTGGATGACATGTCTTAAGCTTGACTCGCATGTGACATACTCCCTTTCTTCATGATTGAGCTTATCGAAAACATTTGACTTGGCATAGGGCTTTTCAAATAAGCTCCCATACCCTCTTCTAATTTAAAGCAACTACTTTAAAGTGGGGGCATACATAGACAACATCTTTGTGCAAATTCCATGGTGTCATTTTTCTTTTTCTTGTGATGTTTCCTCTTCTTGGTGGTGTCATTGGGTTTGATTCCTTCCAAAAGTGTACAATCAACCTAAGTGGCCCGATGTGAATGGGGCATCCAATGGATAACGATCTGACACCCTAACTTGTCCTCTCTTGGAGACATTAGGAAAAATCCTCCATAAGAAGAAGACTTTACATGAACAAGGAAAAATCCCCTTTAGAAAAATTATTTACATATTAAAAAACATTTACAAAAAGCATTACATTGTGGTGCCTTATTAATGTTATTAGGAGCATAAATTTGGTATGGTTAGTATAATGGGAAGCCAAAACACTAGCATGACTTTCTCATTATACGGTGGGAAGCCGACACACTAGCATAACTTTCTCACTAAACCACTTCTTTGGGATTACTCACCCGATGGACAATCTTCTGTTCCATGGCCCCAGAGTGAGCGTATTGTGGATTACTCACCCCACATATGACTTGATGTTTTGTGGCCCTAGACCGAGTGCATCCTTTCCAACCTAATTTTCTTTTCTTTAGTTCTTTCCATTGCATGATTGTGTATCTTGATGATTTGACTTAGGATCATAGATCTTGGGGGCTTGACTGCCTTCTTCATCTTTTTCATCTTTGTCATCTACATTTGTACACTTGGATCTCTCTTGAATTTCTACTTTAGTGTGAGTTTAAAGCAAATTCATCCTCTCACTAAAGTGGGGGCTAAATGTACTATAGAGAAAAAGGAAACTTGCTTGATTATGGAATAATTGATGAAAAATTGGACCTAATGAGGCCTTGATTTAGTGTTTAGAGGTATTTTACACGTCCACATTAGGTCTTGGAACCTTGCAAATGCATTTATTGATGTCTTGTAAAGGTGTTGTAAAGTGTTGTAAAAGAATTTCACACCTCTCTAGACTTAATAAACCCATTTTCCCTTAATTCAACAATGTAAAATACATTTAATTTCATTTTCACATCAATCTAGAAGGCTTGTAAAATAAACTTAATGTTAATCTAGTGTTGTAATGTGTCCTACACATTCACATTGGATGTTGTTCCTTTCTAGGCTATGTGAACCTCATTTTAATGTTGTAAAGTGTATTTAATAACACTTTCACGTTGAATTTTGTGTCCCAAGCCCTAATTCACCTTTATATCATCATTAATAGGCCCCTATTGCCCCATATTGTGCATCCCAAGGAATAATTTGATCAAATACCTAATTAAATCAACATAAGAACTAAAAATCATCATTCCCCAATATTCCTATTGTTGAAAGGGCTCCTCTAGGACTAATTCACCCATCTAGACATTGAGTCCCTCTAAAGTGGCACTAATTCACCCGGGGTGGCGAATCAGTCCCATTTGGGTCTTTTTTGAGTTTTGAGCGGGAAATTTTGGATTTAAAGTTTATTTCTCCTCCATGTTGGCCTTCGGGATCAAATTAACACTAAAATAAGGTGATTTTCCTATAAATACAAGTCTCTAAACCCTAAATCATAACCATTCCTCATTATTCATTCATCATTCTTCCATCTCAAGCAAGCAAGCTAAGGTTTTATCATTCTAAGACATTCAAGATCATTTTTCAGACATTCAAGGGAAAAATCTTCACCCTTTGTTGCATAAATTCAAGATCAAACATCATGGCAAGGTATTAAATCCATTATTGTATGCTTCATTACATTCTTTTCTCATTTTGGTTTAATTACCAATAAAGGGGTTTGACCAAGGCAAACTCCCATGCCCTAACAATCAACAAGTTTTTCCTCTTTACATGTGATTCGCAGGTCTTGTGTGTAAATTTAGCAAAGAAAAAAGGTGGAAAAAGTTTTCATCAGTTTTTCAAAGCTATTCAAGGTGGTCAAAGCCCTAAAAGAAGCTTGGAGAACACTTATAGGTCAGATTCTGCATTTTTGGATCTGACAACCTACCAAGAATAGAAAGGAAAAATGAAGGCTATAGTTTCTAAACCTGAGATTTCTTAAATTTAGAGGTGAACTAATTCACCATTAGTTGTGAATTAGTCCCACTACTAAGCCTGAAAAAAGGTTTTTGCAGATCTAAACACCTAGTATCCAGAAACCTATCTTGTTAGACTTTGTCAGAAACATGACTAATTCTCCTAGAATGGAAAATTAGTTCTAGTGGGCTTTCTTAGTGTCCTCTACAACATTCTAGACCTCCATCAAACCACTTTCCAACTTTTAGGTGCACACATTTAGTCTCATTCAATTTTGTTATAGTTTTCTTTCATTTCTAGGTCTTTTTGTACATCATAATGAGTTTTCAAACAACTTGCATTTCAATAGTTTTGCATTAGTAATCAATCTATTTTATCATTTTTTAACATTAAGATCATTAAATTTAGGAATATTTTCATCGTAATTGCATTATTTTGAGTGAACCACCTAGATTTTTGGGTCTATCTCTCTCCTTTAGGTGAAAAAACCTAATTGAGAAAGAGAGTCATATCACCCTTCACCTAAAATCTATGGTTCAAAACTCACACTAAAGTAGACATTCATAACATATGTATGCAACAATAACAATATTTCTCAGTCAAACAACATTAAATAATTAATGAAAAAAGTAAAAACAAAAAGGTGGATGAAGCCTTAGCTTTCCAACATGATGTGGAACCTACCTTAGCTCTTTGTCCAAAACTAAATGGTGGATCAACCCTCAACTATCCAACGTGATGTGGAAAACGTCTCAAGTATTTGTCCAAAAAATTTAATAGGTGGAACATGATGTACACTATGCAAACAATAGTGCACGATCACTCCAAGCTAATGGAACCTCAAGTTGTCCACTAGGTGAGCCCCCAAAAAGTGGCTAAGTGAGAAATTCACGTTAAGTATATAGTCTCTCACCATACAATGAGAAAGCCACACCAAGTCTACAAGCTCTCATCATACTAACCATACCAAAGTTATACCTCTAATAACTCTAATAAGGCACCAGAAAAATATAAAATTCAAGCTTCATAAGGTTAATAAGTTATGTTATGCTAAACACTTATGAACACAATACAAATTTAGTTTATTCAAAGGGAATTTGGTAACTTCATGTAAGGTCTCCTCTTAGGGAATGTTGTGCCTAATGTATCCAAGAGAGGACAAGTCAAGGATAAAAGATTTACAACTTAGGGAATGCAATGTGTAGCATCACCACTAAGAGCAAAGTTGTATACCGAGAAATATAACTCTCTAGGAGGACATCAAACCCAATGACACCACCAAGAAAATAATGCATCCCAAGAAGAAATAAAATCACACAATGAAACATAAGGAATGTCAAAACTTTCAAAAATAATAATGGAAATGTATGCTCCCACTTTAAATAAATTACTAACATAATTATTGTGAGTAATTTACTTTAAAGTGCAAAATAATCAATGCTAAACAATAAAGAAGACATGAGAGATTATTCAAAAAGTTGTATGCCAAGTCATATGTTTCCAAATGAAGCTACGTAATGAAAAAGAGGGGAAGGGGTTGCCCCAAAATGAAATCCCAAAATACATAAGGGATCTAAAAATTCAAGGTCACAATGTCTTTGCTACAATATGATTATAGAGCTTAGAAACATCATCATTCCCCAAATACGCGTATAATAGGAATAATGACACATATAGAGAGAAAACATAGAAAAAGATTTTGGTTCAACATTGAAGAGACCTAAATGTATCAATGCCTTGTGTCACCCCCAGAACGAAAACACAAGACAAAAGAAAAGATAAATGGTTTACGACATATAGAAGAATGTAGATACAAATATAGGATTCATAAGAAGAGAGAGATACACCAAATAAAACAATACATGGAGATCATATTATGTACATCCAATCACATAAAGAACATGCAAAAGTGAAAACAAAGAAAATAATAGTAAGGAACATGAAATTCAACCAATAGTAGGTCATTTGCATCCCAATCTTGTTCAATATATGCTGAAGGTGGATAACTAGTCAAAGGGAAAACATCAAGCGCAAAACTAGAACAAGACTATCTAACCCCTTTCCCCCGCTAAGAGCAAGGAAATGATGAGCCAAGATGAGTGATGAGAATGAGCTCCTTCAATAAAAAAATGGTTTACAATGAATGTTAGGCATGCATATTAGTGAGTATGCTATGATCTTAAAACTATTACATGGCAAGGAGAAAAGTGCATTCTTTAAGGGATGATCTCTCATATCAAAATTTTCAAGGATCCTCCTTAAAGCATGAAACTCATTAGTACTGTGCCCAAGAACCCTATGATATTGACAATGATACATGTTTGTGTTCTTATGTTTTGGATTTGGATTTTATCTAATTTGTTGTAATGCTAAGGTTCTTTATTAAGAAGTATCTGCAAGGTCCTTTCAATGAGAGACATGGGACAAGGTAATTTTAGTTTGTTGAGTTTGTAAGGCCTTTTTTGTGTGCTTGTTGAAGGAGAAGGACCTAAGGTAATACTATCATCCTTGTGAGACATTACTTCATTATTATGAGGGAGGAAATTTGTATCCTTAGAAAATGTCGAAGGATAAGGATTTTGATATCCTAGTCCTTCAAAATCTTCAATAGGAATTTTCTCTAAACGTTTTTGAATTTCATGCTCATTAGTTATGCCACATCCTTGCTTAGTTAAGATTTTAAAGCCTTGGCCATAAGTCTCCTCTAGGTTTATGGGTGTGTAGGTCACTTTGTTAACATAATATGGATAGGTATTCACTTGATTAGAGGAACTAAGTTCACTCATTGTTGGAGGTTTACGCTTGGTTTGTGACTCAATTTCAGGATGTAAAATCCCAAACATCTTAAGTGGTGGGATGATAGGGGGTGTTGGTTGTTGCATGAAAGGGTAAAAGGAGGAATTTCTTTCAAGATTGTTAAGGAAATTGTTTATGAAATTGTTCATATTGTCATCATCTTCTCCAATGATGTGAACTCCATGATGACATTCATTAGGAGTTAATTGATCTTTATTAGGTTATATTGCTTATGATCATTTCCAAAAACACAACATGAAATATCAACTAAAGATGTTAAAGACTTTCATAGATTACCAATGCATTTTCCATTATGAAAGAATGATTTGAAATGGAATTTTTTAGATCTTAAGGAATATAATTTTCAGATTATGCTATGCAAAAACATGAAAATGATATCCTGTAAATGTAATTTTGAATTCACACAATGCACTGAATTTATCAAATGAAAATAAGAGAAATTCTAAGTAACATAAGTTCTGCAAACTGAAACAAAAAAATAAAAACAACAAAACATAATACAAAAACAATGGTTTTAATGTCCATAAATTTACAAACCAACCCTGTTTAGGGAATCATTGGCCCGTGGGAAAATGAGTCCTAGCTTAGTGTTTTGAAAATTGAATTTATAGACTTTTGAGTTGACTCTTGTGAATTTGCAATGTTTTTGGAACTTTCCATGTTGCATGTTCATCCTTTGGCAGTTGTTTTAGAAATGTCTAATTTATGAATTGTAAGCTCTTATATATTGAGCACTTGTATTTTGGAGTTGTATGTTGTTGTTTTGTTGAAGTATCGTTACATTGCTGAAATTACTCTAGATTTGTCAAGAAGTATGAAGACTCCTACAAGAGAATGGCTTTGGAATTATATTGTAACTTGTTATTTTTTGCTAGATAATATAATTGGGTTGTGTTTTGGAGGGTGGGGTTTTTCTCCTGAAAGGGTTTTCCCTACATAAAATTTTGTGTTATGAGTTCATTGTTTATTTGTTTATGATATGTACATATGTGCATCTAAATTTGTAACAGTTAAAGGTGTTTAAGAATTTTTTGCAACTCTCTCCTACTTAGATTAGTGTGGGAAGCTACTTTTTCTTACTCAACTTCCTTTCATTAAGTGTAAAAAGGGGTTGTCAAGACCTTAAAGGGGTTGACTACCAAGATAATTGAGCGAGCCAAGAGTATGGCTAGTGCGAATGATGCTCTCTTTCATTTTTCTAGAAAATTGACATTTAAAATTTGAAAAGATTATCCCAATTCTTTTTTGGCATACAAATGGACCAATATGTTGTGGTGGCATGTAAAGAGCTGAGGAACTCTCTAGTAAAATGAGTAGATCAAAGGTTTTAAAAGATTCCTCGAAATACAAGGAGATTTTTTATATTTCAAGAAAATAGTTATGAAGAGAAGCATAGGAGTCAGTCAAAGTATTCATCTAAAATTTTTATCAAATAGAGAAAGGTGGTTAGTAGGCAATCTAGTGACTTTTAAATCTTGTCACAAAATAAAATAAAAGAAATTCTTAGCATTCTCAGTTGAGGGGCTTATAAATAAAATTGTAATTTTTTATATGAGGGGATCTTTTTTTGTTGTTTGACAAAGGGAACTGGTGTGAGAGCTTTTGGGAAAGGAAGTGATCAATTTGTAGTTTAAATAAAGTGATATTCTTACACTAGATCATTTTGTACAGAGAGCACAATCTTTGAGCTTTTATTTCATCAAATGAATAAGAAGATATTTTAATCTCTGTGTTGTGTCTATTTTTTTTGGCAAGCTTTCTTTTGTGAAGTCACAATAGTTCTTTGGTGTACACTCTATTATATATGGTTAGGATGCAGGAGCATCTAATGGTGTAGGGAAATCTTGCATCACCCAAAAAAAATGTTTTCTTTATTTTCTTTAGTTTTTTTGAGTCCCATGATGGCACTTAAGGGGTATAAGACTGTCAGCCATGAAAAATAGTGAAAAATGAGCACTTACTATTTTTAGTAAGTCAGCCTAAATAGGCTGATATGGACGTGAAAATTTACCTTAAGGAGCAGAGTAAAAAAAAATTTGGTCGCAAAAGAATCACCTCAAAACCCTGCACGGTTTGGGAGAAATTAATGTTTATGTCCCAAGAAATTTCTCAAATGAACTTCAATTTCAAATATAAAACTTTAGAGGACTCGAAACAACTCAAAAAGTGGTTGAACCAACCTATAATGGGTTTCTACATTGTAGAGCTCATCGAGAGGTTTCCAACAATATGCAATAATAGCAAATCGGACACACGGACCAAAAGTTATGGCCCCACGAAGTTGGTCCTTGAAAAAGTGAATATCATAAAAATTTCTTCCTAGGGTAGAAATCGAATGGTGGGACATTTGGCGCCAGAACAAAAGGGGATATTTAAAATTTCTAGAACATTCTAGGGTGGTTATTGTGGAAAATAAAAAGGGTCAAGTGGAGGTTGTAGAAGGTGACCCTGATAGTGTAGATTGTGGCTCTGAATAGTAGATTTTCTTTTCAAAGTTGATTTTGTTGATCAAGCCCATGAGGCTGTAGCATGTAAGCTTTAAATCTCTAATTTCATTTTTTGAAAATAATTGAAAGTGGGTCATTGTTTTGTCTTGCATCTTCTATGTTGTTAGTTGTTGTGATTTTTGTGGGTTTTGGGTGGTGTGGCCCTCATCAAGTGGTATCATAGTAGGAGTTCATAAGTGTGTAATAGAGCACCGAACATGAGGTAGTTGTAGTAGGACCTGTGAGTTTGGGTTGAATTCAAGATTCCTCCAAGACTTTCCCAATATGGTAGAGGTAGAGGCTAAGGTGGTGGAGGAAGAGATCCAACTAGAGATGAAATCAAAGCCCTTAGAAGGCAATTAGAAACCTTGCAACAAGAAGTTTGAAGAAGAGATGTGAAATGAGACATAGATGACAATGAAGATGAAACAAGAGAGGAAATAGAAGAGGAAGAGCAGGATCTAATAGATCTTGGAGAAATAAAATTGTTGTGAGCGATCTAAATCATTGGTAAGAGACCTAAAATGGAGGTTTCAACTTTTAGTGGAAATTTGAATCCTAAAGAATTGATTGATTGGATCAATGGCATAGAGGAATTTTTCATGTTTGAGGAGATTGAAGATCCTTACAGAGTGAGGTTTACAAAGGAAAAATTGAAAGTGCATGCTAGTATATGATGGAAATAGGTCTGGTTAGAAAGAGGAAGACAAGGGAAAGATAAAATTTCCAAATGGGACATAATGGTGTCAAAATTGAAGAAACAATTTATTCCAATCAATTATGAATTGGAGATGCTCAAGAAGATGCAGAGCTTAAGGCAAGGGACAAGGACAGTGAAAGAATACACAGAGGAATTTCACAAGGTCTTGATTTGGACAAGACATTCTAAGGTGAATAAAGAGAAAGTTGCTCATTATATTAACGGGTTGAAGCTAAGCATACAAGAAGAATTTGTACTGGTAAGAATGACCACCATTGAGGATGCTTATTAGTTTTCTCTAAAGGTTGAAGAATGACTAAACAAGAGGTTTGAGAAAAAACAACGAGGTGAGGCCGTGGAGGTAAGATCGGTGGATGGTCATATGGAGTCCGAAATGAAGATCAAAAGAAGGGTGAAGGCTCTAGTAGTAGCTAGAACCAAAAAAGAGATAGCACCTACCATCTTCATGATCAGAATAATGGAGACAAAAGAGGAAGAGGAAGATTTGGATGAGGACCAAGAAGAGGAGGCTTTCGTGGAACCTATTTCTAGTGTGGAGAAGACAAACATAGAGCCTATGAGTGTCCTCAACATCAAGGAAGGAAAAATAGAAGACTTGAGGGTAATGCACGAGTTGCACATGTAGATGAAGATGCTAAGTCTTCACATTCTAAGGATGCAGAAAGAGGAGAGGTTCTTGTTACCAGAAGAGGCTTATTGAATGAGGAGAATGAACCAACTCAAAGGAAGAATTTTTTTTGCATCAGATGTAAGTGTGAAGGTAAAGTTTGAAATGCTATTATTGATAGAGGTGGTACTGATAACCTTATTTCAGAAGAAATGGTTAGTAAGCTGTGGTTGGAGAGAAGAAGGCATCCAGACTCATAGCAGATTGCTTGGTTGCAAAAGGACCATTAAGCCTTTGTAAATGAATAATTTCTAGTAAAGTTCAAGATTGGAAATTACCATGATGAGGTATTGTGTGATATTATGCACATGGGTGTTTGTCATATGTTGTTAGGTAGACCATGGCAGTTTGATCTATGAGCAATACATGATGGACATGCTAACACCTATTTTTTACAAAGGATAGAGTTCATCATAGGTTGAAGCACTTGAAAGAAGGAGAGGAAAATATATGTAGTAATGGAAGAATTTGTTTGGTTGATGGAAGAAATTTCTAAGAAGGCATGAAGAATGAGCATATGTGTTTTGTGTTGATTCCTAGAGTTGATAATGATGATACTATTGAGTTACCTGTAGAGGTTTCATATTTGTTGAATGAGTTTCAAGCTATTATTTTTGATAACATACCTAAAGGTTTGCCTCCTGTAAGAAAGATTAGTCATCAAATGGACCTAATTCTTGGAGACAATTTGTCAAATAAGGCAGCTCATCATATGACTCTAGCAGAGAGCGAAGAGTTGAATAGACAAGTTGAAGAGTTGTTGCAGAAAGGATTGGTTCGAGAGAGTTTGAGTCCATGTGCAGTACCTACAGTACTAGCACCAAAGAAGGATGCAGAATGGTGGATGTGTATAGATTTTAGAGCCATCAACAAGATCACCATCAAGTACAAATTTCCCTTGCCAAGGATGGATGACATTATGGATTGTTTGAGTGGAGCTGAGTACTTCACAAAGATTGATCTAAAGAGTGGATATCACCAGATCCGAATTAAGGAAGGAGATGAATGGAGAAAAACCTTCAAAACCAAGGAGGGTTTGTACGAGTGGTTAGTCATGTATTTTGGGCTAACCAATGAACCGAGCACATTTACGCAGCTTATGAATGAGGTATTGAAAGAGTTTTAAGGGAAATTTGTTATTGTTTATTTGGATGATATTTTTATTTTTAGTAAGACATTGGAGGAGCACTTGATGCATATCCAAAAAAAAATAGAAACTAAGCGAGAAGTTGTTGATTAATTTGAAGAAATGTAGTTTTGTGAAGAGAAAGTTGGTGTATTTAGGATTTGTTGTCTTAGCAAAGGGTCTTAAAATGGATCCAGAGAAGGTGAAAGCTATCATTGAATGGCCAACCCCAAGGAATGTTATAGAGGTAAGATCATTTCATGGTCTAACAAGTTTTTAGAGAAATTTTATTAAGAATTTTAGTAGTATTTGTGCACCTATAACTAAATTAATAAGAGGGGATAGAAAAGAGTTTAAGTGGACTACAGGAGCAGCCAAAAGTTTTGATATGTTGAAGAAGAAAGTTATAGAGCATCCTATTTTAGCACTTCCACATTTCAATAAGGTCTTTTAGGTAGATTGTGATGCTAGTGGTACTGCCATATGAGCTATTTTGAGTCAAGAAGGAAAGTATGTTTCCTATTTTAAAGTGAGAAGTTAAGTGGTGCTAAGAAGAAATATTCTATCTATGATCAAGAGTTGTATGCTATAGTTTATAGGCTTTGAAGAAATGGAGACACTATTTGTTGCCAAAAGAATTTATTTTATATATTGATCACCAAGCTTTGTCGTACCTCAATAGTCAAGGAAAGTTGAATCAAAGGCAGTTAAAATGGGTTGAGTTTTTGTAGAGTTATACTTTTGTTGTGAAGCACGGGAGTGGAAGGTCAAATAGAGTTGTAGATGCCATAAGTAGAAGGAAAAATTTATTGATAGAAATGAATATAGAGGTTGTTGGGTTCAATGAACTCAAGAGTTTGTATCTAGAAGATGCAAACTTTGCAAAAGCGGGTATGTACAAGATCATGATGGGCCAAAATGTGGCAATATGATGGGTATGTGGCTGATGACTATTTTTTAACCCAAAATTAATGACATGAATATGGTTTTTAAAGGAGATTCTTAGATTTCCACCGATATAAATTATGCTTTACTTTGAATTTAATATGTAATTATTATTCATTTTCTATTCAAATTACGACTAAAGTCCTAATTGATAGGCTTATTGAAAAACATCTATATCTTTCAAATGGTATCACATTTTTTTAATCCAAAACATGTGTCACATTCTATGCTTCGTACACTATAGGATTAAAAAAATAAAATTTGAATTCTATGAAGTTTTGACCAAGCTAAGGTGGTCAGACATACGATTTTTAATATTTTTTAAAAATCTATAATAAAAAATTCATAATTAATTATTTAGTCAGAAAAAAATTACAAAAAAATATGCATCACATTGGAGCATGAGTCCTCTACTTATATCTAAAATATTATAAAAAAATATTATCATTTTACTATGGTTAGTGTGGTTAGATAGACACCTACTTCTTATTTTTTCCTTGAAATTTAAGTACCACTGCATTGAAATTTCAAAATTTCACCAAATAGATTTTTTTTTTTAAACAAACCTAGTAGATTAGAAACTACATTCAATTTTCTATAGATTCTATTCTTACATATTTTTGAAATAATATAGATAACTCATTTAAATTTTTACGTAAAGTTGCCTAACTCTAATTTTTTTGAATTTTTTGCCACTTAAGGGCCTGTTTTTCCCATGATGATCTTGCACATACCCAAGTGTGGAAGGCTTGTTTGGAACCAGTTACATTGGATACAATGAGATGGTTGGATTTCTTAATCCAAGATGGTATGTTGTTTAGAGGAAGCCAATTGTGCATTCTAAGAAGTTCTATGAGAGAGAATCTAATCAAGGAGAATCATAGTGGAGGATTGGATGGACATTTTTCTCAAGATAAAAAAATTGCTCTTGTTAGTGAGAATTATTATTGGCCACAGTTATAAAAATATGTGAAGAAGTTTGTACAAATTTGCAGAGTATGTCAGATGGCGAAAGCAAGAAGTCAAAATACTAGATTGTATCAACCATTACCTATATCTAAGAGGCCATGGGAGGATATTGCATTGGATTTTTTTCTTGGCTTTCCAAGGACCCAAAGAGGGCATGATTCCATATTTGTGGTGTTGGATAGATTTTCAAAGATGGAACATTTCATTCTGTTTCATAAGACCAGTGATGTTGTTTATCTTGCAGAGTTGTTTTTCAGAGAGTTGGTGAGAATACATGGTCTACCAAAGAGTATAGTTTTACGAAGAGATACCAAATTTTTTGGTTATTTCTAGAGGACATTATGGAAAAAGTTGAAGATAGATTTGAAATTTAGTTCTACACACCATCCACATAATAATGAAAAAATAGAGGTGGTGAATAGGAGTTTGGGTAACTTGCTAAGATGCTTAGTTGGAGATAAGCCCAAGGGATGGGATTTTATTTTACCACAAGAAGAATTTTCTTACAAAAAATTTGTCAATAGGAGCACTAGTAAATCACCATTCCAGATTGTATATGGGAGTAGTTCAAGAAATACTTTTGTACTAAGAAAGATGGATAATAGGGAGAAGAGTAGTGTTGAGGCTGGAGATTTTGCTAAGCACTTGAAGAATTTACATGAGGAGGTGAAGAAACATATCAATAAGATGAACTCACAATATAAGGCTTTGGAAGATTAAAAAAGGAGGTATAAGGAGTTCCATGTTGGAGATGAAGTCATGGTTCATTTGTGAAAGGAATGGTTTCTAGTTGGTATATACAACAAGTTAAAGATGAAGAAGTTTGGACCATGTAAGATCTTGAAGAAGCATGATTCAAGAAATTCTTATGAGGTAGAGTTTCCTAGTGGAATAAACATTTCTCTTGTGTTCAACATTACTAAGTTGACAGAGTACCATGAAGGTGATATAGAGGAGGGGCCGATAAAAGAACAGTGGAAAATTCCAAAACCTACTTCATAGAAGGAAGAGTTAGAAGAAAACTTGGATAGTCGTGTAGGTAGAAGCACAAGAAACAAGCAATATGCAGAGTACTTGGTGAAATGGAGAGGAAGGCCTATTGAAGATTCATCATGGTTGTTTGAGGCCAAGGTTAACCATCTCAGTTTCCCTCTAACTCCTAAGAAGTGATAGGGTCACTTTTCAAATTACCCTAGTGTTTGATGCAGAAGCATCCAGTGGTGTAGGGCAATCTCGCATCAATCAAAAAAAATGTTTTCTTTATTTTCTTTAGTTTTTTTGAGTCCCATGATGACACTTAAGGGGTAGAAGATTGTGAGGCATCAAAAATAGTGAAAAAATAGCACGCACTATTTTTAGTAAGTTGACCTGAGTGGGCTCATATGGACATGAAAATTTACCCCAAAGAAGCAAGAGTAGAAAAAAATTTCTGGTCACGAAAGAATCACCTCAAAACCTTGCATGGTTTGGGAAAAAATAATGTTTTTGTCTCGATAAATTTCTCCAATACAACTTCTAATTCAAATATAAAACTTTCGAGGCCCCAAAACAATTCAAAAAGTGGTCAAACCAACCTACAATCAATTCATGCATTGTAGAGCTTGTCGAGAGCTTTCCAATGATATGTAATAATAGCAAATCAAATAGTTGGATCAAAATTTATGGCCCCGTGAAGCTGGTCCTCAAAAAAGTGAATTTCATAAAAAATTCTTCCTAGCCCAAAAATAAAACGGTGGGACATTTGGTGCTAGAACAAAAGGGGAAATTTGAACTTTCTAAAAAATTCTAGGGTTGTTATTGTGGAAAATAAAAAGTGTTAAGTGGGGGTTGTAGAAGGTGGCCCTCATAGTATAGTGTAACGCTCCGCCGTGTGAACCCCAAAGGACAAATAAAACCTAACAAATTATTGCACAATTTTTTTTTTGAAAGTGAAACATTACATAAGATGAATATGAACATACAAAACATGAGAAGTAATTATACATTTACAAAGTCAACTACGTCCTCTGGGGTACACAGAATGACATTATGAAACCTAAACTCAAACCCACAATATTGGGTTACAATTTTTCAAATGAAGAAAAATTAGAAATGCCCATCAAAAAATTTAAAATAGTTTACCCCTTCTAATGAAGGGGGTTCGAATGAACCACCCCCCTTCTAATGAACCCCCCCTTCGAATGAACCCCTCCCCTTCTAATGAACCCCCTTTTTTCTCCTTCCCCTCCACCATTTCAAAATTTATGCATTTTTTTTACTATCAAAGCTTGGGAAGGAGGTGCAAATGGAGTTAACTTGATAAACCAAGTTGGATGATTGTAGTGATTGAAACGTGCTTTCCAACAACTATAAATTTAATATATTTTGTTTTTATTTTATATTTTATTTTTTAGTTCTATTTTACATAGGTTTTTCACCGAACATCAAGTTTGATGAAAAACCATTGTGGAAAAATAGTAAATTTAAGAATTTTTTTTTTGAAAAATATATACACACTAGGTATTGATGTCCTTGTTCCAACAAAAAAATAAAATTTGAATTTCAATACATACCAAAAAGTTATGTGAGCCAAAGTGCACCTATGTCTAAATTATAAATCTTTTGACTTCAAAACTTAAATAAAAGAAAACTATTCAACAAAATGCTATGAAACAAAATGAAAGCACTAGGAACTTATGTTACCAACCTAAATTCAAAAGAATCAAAATTTTATCCTTTCTAGGAAAAAAGTTATGTGAGCCAAAGTACACACCACTTTTTAAAAATGTTGTTTACTATTAAAAACTAGTTATCAAAGGAGACAACAAAAAATTACAATTTAATTTCAATTTTTTTTATAAAAAATATATTTAAAATCTACAAACAAAACCTCACAAATCACTAGTTTGCATCATTGTCAAATCCCTAATAGTTTACCTACTATAAGTGTCAGAAAGTGAATTTTTCTCTAAAAATGTTGATTTCAATGTCAAGTTTGGCCAAAAAGTGTAACCCATTATTGTGGGATGACCCATAACATACAACCATCCATGAGCAATAGTGATGCAAAGGATATGTACATCATTTTATTACATTTCAATTCATAGTTTGATATTACAATTATGGAGCATATTTCCACATATACAACACATCATGGATACAATAACACATTACAATAGGAAGAATACATTGAGTAGAAGAATAATTACATCAATGAGGATTGAGGTACAAAAAGAGGAACTGTCTTCAACCAAGTGAAGCTTTGCAACTCTACATCTTCTTTTGCATTGCGAACTCAACCTGGGAACCTAATGGGGTGCATAGCACATTCCACCCGACTGCATGGACTCGAAGATCCACCCACGTGCTAGGAGATGACAAGAAAGGACCCACATCCAAACAAAGGTCAAGCAGACAAGGCTACACAACACCAACATAAACAAAATCAAACAAATAAAAGCAACACTCCCAAAGGCAACCAAACAAGGGAAAAGAAATGGTACTGTGGGAGAATTTCATTGCATGGCCTTACATGGATTATCTAGACAACCTATCACAAGGTTCTGCCTCTGTATATGGTTATCCTGACTACCTATCTTAAGGCACCACTCCATAGGGTGAATCATGTGGGACCACTTACCTTTCGTGAGGACAAGGCAATGATCTTACCGACCAAGTCTTCTCATCCTATCGTTAGCCTGTCAAAGCACTAATGGTATGGGTGAGGCACACAATTAATATTGTTTAATGTTTACCTACCCAAACCAACTAGTTCATCAATTACATTATTACTATTTTAGGAAACTCTTCCATGGGTTAACCTAACAGCCCCTTTGTGCCCCTACCCCCATGAAGAGCCACCCTACCAACAATTATGAAACAAGACTCACAACAACAAGGGGTGTACCAAACATAAAAGTCACAAAAGGAATGTGCATGCGACACATGAACCATCTCGCTCTTAGTCATAACTAAGGAAAAACAAATCATAGAACAAAGTACACCCACAAGAGCTCAAAATAGGAATACGATCAATAAAAACAGAAAGGTTTAATCATGGGAAAATTCAACACAAAATGGGTTTCCCATCACTTTTGGAAGCCTAACAACCTATCACCCATGACTATTAAAAGAATGTAACTTAAAAATTTGGGTTCCCATCATATCCAAAACATGTCTATTCATAAAATTAGCTCAATAGAAAAATAAACAAGAGGATAACATGTTCAACATGGAACCACTATCATGCATAAGGAATCAATTCCAAAGAGTATCCAGAATAAATAAATAACTATCTAAACATGTTCAAGATCAACTATAAGTATCCATTCACTTAAACATAAACATAATCTAATCTTATTAAAGATAATGTAAATAATAATTAGATAATCGACTATAATTTTTATTCAAGGGGTAAATGCTTTTGACCAGAGCTATGAACCGGATACAACCATTGAACAATACCACCCCAACAGGGTTTGAACCTTGGTGGAAAGAACAACAATGCCACCTATAAACCATCACACCATGCCAATACTGGCAGATAATCAACTATAATTAAATGCATTTCCTTCATACTATTTTTTTTAAATAGATAAGAACTATATATGTAACCCATCAGATTTTTTTTTTCTTAATTCATAATTCCTAGCATATGCATTTGTTTACTTCAAAAATAATTAGAATTAAAATATAACCTATACAATTGTTATTTCGAAATAATAAATTTAATTAAAGTGTAGCATATTTTTTCCCTTCAAATAATTAAATTTAATCAAAATATAACATTTACATTTGTTGACTTCAAACTAAATAAACCCAATTTAAGTCCAACATAGACAATTTATACGTAAATCACAATCTAATAGTAAGGAATTTGTAAATAAATTTATCTTTAAATAATTTGTATTTAAATCAATTTCTAAATAAATCATTTTTTTTAATACATTTGAGAATAAATCTGATTTTAAATACGTTCAAATATAAATCTAATTTAAAATGTATTTGAAAACAACTCTAATTTCTGCAACTTCAAAGATTGCCTAATGAAGTTATAATGGATCATATAGAGATCAACATTCAATTATCTACATATATAGAGACAATTTAATTCACTCTTCTGTAACGAATTAGATACCCAATTTACCCATAACTATACATTCTAAAGCTCTTTTGTAACATTTTAATTCCTCCTAAATCATTCTATTAAAATTTATCCTTAATGCTATAAATAAAATATTAATTTATACACAATTATTGTATATATATAGAGAGTAATAATACAATATTATTTTCTTTTCACATTTGGCTATAATCCCTCTAACTAACAATAACCTAAATGTAAGATAAAATTGATTTGCATAATTCACTCACTCTATTTATTTTTCCCTACCAATTTAATTACTCAATCAATTTTTAATTATATAATTCCAAATCTTCCATCAAGAAAATTTCATTAACAACTAACCTACAAATAGCCTAAAATAAATCTAATTACATTATAACAATAATACCTATCTAATGCATATCTACAAGATCCATATTTTATCATAGTTTGATTAGGTAAAGTTTTCTAAGATTTATAGGCTAAGCGCTTAACTTTGTTTTTAAATGCTCCCTGATTAAATCGTTTTTATTATAATGCATTTAATCATTTGAAGTTGCCCTCAATTACAAGACATATCTTATCTTAAAATACAAACCATTTCATTCACCTAATTTAGTAATTCTCTTTAAGAGTACTTACCCCAAATATTAGGATTACATAAAGAAAGACATTCATTGATCTACAAATTTATTCAATTTTCAATGTTTAGACAATTTAACTCCACATATCCTTAGTTAAATAATCATTTTCAACCTAAATATAATCTTATTTACCTTACGAGTTTCTAAATAAGAAAGAAGTCACCCAAAACCTATTGTCCTACAAATATATATATATATATATATATATATATATATATATATAAACATATATAAAAAATAATACTTAATCAGTTGCATTTTATTTATGTACTCACTCTGGAATTTTATAAAATAATTAAAGAAAAACTATTTAAAACATATTCTTTCACAAATACCATTATGTTTATTTTATATATATAATTGACCAAATTTCATTTCCATCTAAAACACACACTCAACATGTATAACTAAATTTATACCTGGACAAAAAACTTAATTTATTCATATCGAATAAAAAATACACAATCCACTAAACATAAGTACAAACATTTAGAAAATAAAAAAAAATTGCATATATAAATATACACTTTCGCTTGATGCTAGAGGTAAAACTCCAAAAAAATTTCATCTTACTATTGTTGTTTACAACAAACAAAAAATCAGATTTATAGAGGACTTTTACTAGGCGTTAATAGAATAAAGTAGGATCCATTATATTATGATGTGATTTGAAATACAGGAAAACCACATATCATTCATTATGGTTATAACTGTAATCCCATTTAGAATTGTAATCATTAAATTTTAGACGCAATGCTTGTTCATTGAATACTAAAAAAAATGCACATACAATGACCTCCATTTAATGATAAGGTAATCTATTGATTCACCATTTCAAATAAGAAATAAGAAATAATTTAGATCTTCTAATTTCCTTACATACTATAATCATCTCATTGAATAATTTAATGCAATGATTACAAAATGTGCACCAAAAGGATTTTGCTAGGAGGCTCTCAAAATCTTTGAATTAATGAAGCACTCTGTAACACATCCTAACATTGCAATCTTTGCTCATGTTCTAGGTTCCCGCAGCCAAGCAAGTTTAGTGGATGAGGGCTGCCCATAATTCACACACCAGCAGCCCCAAGATATAAACACATGTAGAGTGTGGGTGCACAGACAAGGAATGTGAACTATTTGACAAAATGCCTGAAAGAAATGTGATCTCATGGAATGCAATGATTGCAGAATATGCACAACACGGGGGTGTTGAAAAGGTATAAGACACATTCAAGCAAATGCAATCTAGTGGTGTAAAGCCACATTCCACAGATCTTTCCATCTTCCTTTGTGCCTATGCCATAATGGATGCCTAAGAACAGGGTATGTATATCCATCAAAGTATAAAGGGTAGACATAATTTTCTAGATGTTGTAGTTTCAACTATCTAGCAGACATAAATGTGTAAAATATGGTCACATAGCAAATGCACGTGGATTTTTGACAAAAGGAATCAAAGAATGTGGTTTTAGGAAACGTAATTGACTGCAAGATATGCTCAAAAATAATTTATTGACGAGGCCTTAGAAACTTTCAAGAAAATGGGTATTTGCAGGATCATGATGGGCCAAAAAGTGGCAATATGATGGGTATGTGGCTGACGATTTTTTGTTTACCCAAAATTGATGAAACTAAAAGGGTTTTTAAAAGAGATTCTCATATTTCCACCAATATAAATTATGCTTTACTTTGAATTTAATAAGTAATTATTATTCATTTTCTATTCAAATTACGATTAAAGTCCTGATTGATAGACTGATTGAAAAACATCTCTAGCTTTGAAATGGTATCACATTTTTTGAATCCAAAACATGTGTCACATTATATGCTTCTCGTACTATAGGATTAAAAAAATAAAACTTGAATTTCATGAAGTTTTGAGCAAGTTAAGGTGGTCAAACATACAAGTTTTTTATTTTTTTTAAAGTTGTAATAAAAAAATCATAATTAATTGTTACTTGGAAAAAATTATAAAAAAATATGCATCACATCAGGGACATGAGTCCTCTACTTATATCTAAAATATTATAAAAAAATACTATCATTTTATTGTGGTTAGGGTGGTTAGACAGACACCTACTTCTTTTTTTTTCCCTAAAATTTAAGTACTACTGCATTGAAATTTCAAAATTTCACCAAATAGATTTTTATTTTTTTTAAAAACCTAGTAGTTTAGAAACTACATTCAATTTGCTAGAAATTATATACATATTTTTTAAATAATATAGATAACTTATTCAAATTTTTATGTCAAGTTTTCTAACTCTAATTTTTCTAATTTTTTTGGCACTTAAGGGCCTATTTTTTCCATGATAATCCTGCACATACCCAAATACAAGTTGACAAATGCAAAGCTGAAATCACAACATTAATATGAATGTGAAATATGGAGCATAGATTAGGCACATGAACTATTTGACAATACTTTGCATGTGTAGGTGCAACCATGGAATGGAAATGGAAGAATGGGAGATATGAGTGAAATGTTGGAAATATTGATTCAAATGGAGTGAAATAATCGTAGATCATGATGATTCTACACTTCAACCATTATAGGACAATTTTTGTTTTTTGACAGGGCACCCTTAGAAAAAAAAAATGATCTTACGAAATGCACTGAATACAAAATATGAACAAAGGAGTTTTGACCATAATACAAAGCTTGGAAGTAAAGATCAACACTGGAACTATTAATAAAATATCCCAAATAAATGGTTTCATGAATTCTTAGACTATAGGAAATGTACAATGAAAATGGAGAATAGAACTTACTCATAGATGTCATTTGCAGGTGCAATGCCTTATCCTCTCCCCTAGTGTTCTTTGTGTTCACATATATGTGCAAAGATGCAAAAGCCTAAACAAGATATCTAAACTATTTGACAAAATGTTTCCAAGAAGAGTGGTCTCAAGAATTATTGCAAATGCACTGGTAGACAAGTATGTAGAAGGACGAAGGCAATGGAAAGGTGTGTATTATGTCCCTTGATGTCTAGGAATGTGATCCCTTAAAAATGCTATCCTCCCCCCCATGCAAGAAGCCAAGTTTAATTTTTTGAATGAAGTCCACCCAGTGCAGCATGCAGAAAGTTGATGCCAATGTGCCACATAGAGGGCATGCAAAAATGTGGATGAAGGACTAGGCACATGGAGAGCAAGAGAGAATGTCTTGAAGCAAGGTGGAGGTAATAGTAAAGACAGGTGTAAAGCTTTAAAATGTCTTATATATATACATATATATATATATATATATATATATATATATATATATATAAGTTCATTTATTATTTTGAATGTTATTAATTTATATATATATATAAACATATTAATAATAGAAATTAATAATATTAAATATATTTCTTTTGCTGCTTGAATATAGATATTAAATTTCAACTTTATTCCTCACTAAACAAGAACTCTTAATATTACTTGTTTTCTCCTATAATATAGATATAGATACATTTAAGTAATTTTTGCATATAAATGTATTCAAACTTTACTCAAAAAATAAAATAAAATTAGGCATTTGTGTGCATATATATATATACATATTATTGTTTTTATTTTATGTATGTTTGATATTGATGAGGGAAAAAACAATCAAATAGTCCCAACGTTAAGAACATAGCAATGAAATCTGAAATATAGAAGAGAGTATAGTATGTTTCTAAATATCTAGATATGCCAATCTATGATGCAATAGTATTTATAAGTGATATAAAAATATGGATCAACACCACTCTAAATTAATCTCCCATTTAATTAATTAAAAAAACTATTGATAACAATATTTAGCTTTATTTGTTTCTTTATTGTTAGAAATTTTAATCTTACTATTTAAATTCACAATCAAAACGCATATAACATCTTTTAATTACTCATTTAATTATTATTTTACCCCTAATTAACTAAGTCACATTGTAATCAATTTAATTTAATTAAATTGATTAATCAAGGCAAGTTATAATTTTACTTTATCACATAATTTCAAAAGAAAAATCAATATAATAATGAACACTAAAAACAACTCAATTTAAGCCGGCTCGGGTAGCGGGATTGGCTTGAGGCTGTGGGATGGCTCCTCATGGTCTCGGGTTCGATTCCGCTCTCGGTACTTATCTGGTGGTTGTGGTGGCCGGCGCTGCAAACACTCACAGGGACTAGTCTCACCCCCCCGCTCGCCTCTAGGTGACACTGGGCGGGGGGCCGCGGTGACACCCTGTTGTAACAAAAAAAAAAAAAAAACAACTCAATTTAACTAAATGAACTTACTCAAGATCCAAAGATGACCAAAACAGAGGGACACTACATGTAGATTGTGGCTCTGAATAGTAGATTTTCTTTTCAGAGTTGATTTTGTTGTAATGAATCAAGCCCATGAGGCTGCAGTATGTAAGCTTTGAATCTATAATTTCATTTTTTGAAAGTAATTGAAAGTGGTTCATTTTTCTATTTTACATCTTATGTGTTGTTATCTGTTTTTGTGATTTTTGTGGGTTTTGGGTAGTGTGGCCCTCATCAGGTTATAGATGTAAGTGATATAGGATTTATGAATCCCAAGAATTCTATATTTGTTCTTGTGCTTGGAAATTTTTTTTGCTTATCCTCTTGATTATTACTTTTAGACGCATAACTAATGATCTATGTGTTATTTATTTTTGCCCCTCTTCTATTTCAAGTTTACTATCGCATTTGTGTCATTGTTCTATATGGATGTTAGTACTTCTTTTTTTGCTTTCTTGTCAAAAGCATACCTCAAAGAAAACAAGTTAAACATACAAGAGAGCTGCCCCTCTAAAATGTAGAAGATAATTATTAATCCCATAACAATCTATCCATTTGTTTTTGCATATTATCACTATACATTAGATGAATTAATTGATTTTTCATAGCGATGTTTACCAACACAATGTAAAACATTAATATTGTGGAATAGAATAGCCTTCATTACTATGGTATGATAAGATTATGAAACTATCACTTCAAATTCTAGAAAAATTAATGTTTGATCAATGAAGGTTGTGTTAAGAAAAAATGAAAGTGATAGTAAAAAAGAAGTGTTAACTAAGAGTGAATATTGAAAAAATCTAAGTTTAAACTAAATACATGATATATTATGAAGAATAATTCACAAGTTTGATTGGATGGCTTCTATAGTTAAAATATCTAAATATCTCACAACTATAAAAATAGATGAATTGAGTAAAATTTTATTTTCAATTGAAAAAATAATGAAAATTACTTAAAAATTAAAAAAGGATAGAGCTTAAATTTAAAATGATCATACAATATAAAAGAAACTAATTCTAAAAAAAAAAAAGCATGTCTAGAGAAAAATAATAATACAGCTCATTAAATTTATTAATTTAGAGGAAGGTGTGGTACTTCTAGAGGAAGAATTAACATATTCAAATGAAAAGAAAGAGGAAGAGGTACATATAATGGGGGAAATATTAATAAAATGATTGTTCAATTTATTCATTACAAAGTATTTAGGCACTATGAGTTAGAATGTTTAGCAGACATAGTTGAGTAGGAAAAATAAATGTTCATAATGTTATTTAAGATAAATATAACTTATTCCTTTCCTACTTTAATATAAATGAAACTGAGAATAGTGTATTGTATATGAATTCTATATGTTCTTCTGATTTAATTTCAGATGAGAAGTGGGAGATAATCAATCTCATAAAACCAAAGAAAATGGTACAATTGTAGTTAGAACTAAAAATGTTGATGTGAAGCATATCAATATACCATTTTTGGCTTTATCATATAAGAACTTGTTTGTAATTAAACAAATGTTTGGATTTAATATATATATGAAAAAATGTGACTATAAAAAAATAATCAAGAAATTTTTGATGAAGATTGTTAGCGTAGTGACTACTAGCATATGGTTGTGGTTGCTATAGGTGGTTATTATAACTACATTTTCCCCTTTTTTAAAATATATTCGTTATTGAGAAATTGAATAATCGAGCATTTACCTTTACATATGGTATTAGAGTGTTGTTAGATCTTGTGCTATGTGAAGAATATGAGATAATTATTTGTAGAGATGTTATGTGTGGGAAGTGGTAGTGTGGAAAGTTTGATGGGATAATGAAGAATTGAAGATAAAAGTGTTGAACATGTGACATGAAGCAAATAAAGGTATCAAATAAAGCTTACAGGAACTAGTACACAAACAACAATATCTAATAGAAAAAACTACTAATTTGAATTTCCTATAAATGACTAAACTTGGTCACGTGACCATTAGTATTTTATTGTTAGTAATATATAATGTGACCAGATTGATGGATAAACCATTTTTAGTCATTTATTGTTTGTTTTGATTGATCAATTTGGTAGTATATTTAGTCATATTACTACCGAGCTTGGTCATTGACCATTAGTAGTTTATTTACAGTCATTTATTTAGTCATTTGATCAATTTGGTCATATATTTAGTCACTAATTTATGTATTTAGAAATTTCTATCAACGGGTAGTATATTTCATCATTTGATTAATTTGGTCATATATTTAGTCATATTTATTTATTGATTTTTGTATTCACTGATTTCTATCAACTGGTAGTATATTTAGTCATATTTATTCACTGATTTATTTTAGTTGATAGGATATTTAGTCAATTGGTAGTTTCTTTAAATATTTTTATTCACAATTGATTTCTGCTAAAAAGTGTTGGAAATGAAACTATGCTTTTGAGGATTAATTATTAATTGATGTCAATTAGTAGTATATTTAGTCATTTTGAATCTTACAAAATGAAACAACTTTGAGAAGGTAAAAAAAACTTGTTTTATTGTTAAAAAATCTTACAAACAACATATAGATCTTAAAATAAGTTACAATGCTTTCTCTTTGCTTAAAAAACCTTCATGGTTACAATTCATAGCTCAAAGAATGAGCAATAAATTGATTTTCTGAGTATCATAGCATAGAAGCACAAAGACATTCATAAATGTGTTCTTTACAAATCCATGACTGTCCCATGAAGCTCACCATCCTAGTTTAAGATCACATTGTCATCTCTGTCAAGATCTTGTCTCATGCACCCAACTTGGTCTAGTCCATAAGCTATCATTATGAATTGTTACATGTATCAATAAACTATCCTTATCTCCAATGTAGAAATCAACATCCCCTTATGATACTACTATTTCAAAATATTTGTGTCTTGGTAGATAGCTCATGATAACCCTCAACCTTGTTGTTGCTCACTTGTACCAACTCTATGGTACTTTCCTAGGTGTTCATGCACCTAGCATGAAGACTCTTGAATATAATGAGATTTGGAACTATCAAATGCATACTAGAAGGTTGTCTCCTTACCCCTTTCAATGCCTCTTGAGACAGTAACAAGATTTTAACCTTTCCATAGTTCTTATCATTGACTCTAAGATTATCTTTTAATGTTTGCATGATCACTATCTTTTACATGAATCTCTGCCCCTTGACATTCACTTGTAGGTTTTCTTCATGCAGAGATGGAAGCTCTTTCACATCCTATCCCTTCAATCCTCACTATCATACATTCTCATTTCAAAACATATTCTCTCAAGTTTGAAGAGTGCTTCTACCATGGTCATAATTTTTTTGGAAACACTGTCATTTCCATGATGCCATTTGATCAGGACCTTCACTTTGTGTTTCTAGGTTAGATTGAAACTATCCAATCTCTTCACACTCTTCTCACTATATTGTTTAAAATGTTCTAGTGTCTTCTACTTATGGCTCTCAGTGTAACACTATCATCCATGGGTCTTTAAGTGCTACTCAACCTCAAATGACTATCACTACCTTTTGAGAAGGTCCTCTTATTCTTTTGCAGTCATATATCATTGTTATAATTGTTCCTTGTGGGTTGAACCATGATACAAAGGATTATTTCAAACAACAAAGAGAGGACCTACAAAGAAAAAATATAGTTTTCAGTACTCGATCAATGATTTTATTTTATGTTTTCCTAGTTAGACCATAATGAAAAATCTATAGAACATTATCAATAAAAAACTAACAATTGTGGGACTTAATAGACAAGATCATAAAAAAAGATGTACTGAATAAATCTTACAAAATATCTCTCACAACTTAATAGGATATTCACAAAATGGATTTTTTGAAAGGGCTTTCAAAACTATAGCCTTTGTTAGCATCCTCCTCGCTCGTGACAAAATCCGAGCTTAGCAATAGGGTATAGAAATCCATCAAAGCATAAAGGAAATATTTTTCAGATGTTGTAGTGGCAAATTCCTTGGTAGACATGTGTGCAAAATGTGGAAACATAGACAAAGCATGTGAATTGTTTGACAAAATGCCTCAATGAAATGTTGTCTAATGGAATGCAATGATTGCAGGATATGCACAAAATGGATTTTTTGAAAAGGCTTTAGAAACTTTTAAGAAAATGCAATTAGCAGGTGTAAAGCCAAATTCAACAATCTTTGCCAGCATCCTCCCTACCTGTGCCAAAATGGGAGCTTTGGAATAGGGTATGGACATCCATCCCGAACACCCACCAACCTGTCTAGTCATCGTCCTAGGGTGGCAGGGTGGTATAAATTTAGGGAAGTCATCTGTTGGGTATTTAATTTGGTGTGATTGTTGCCTCACCTACTTATCTCCCTCAAAGGAGATTTTGTGTGATTGTAGTCCAGGTTCCCCTGTAGCCCCACAAGGAGCCAAGGCATGAGCGTACAAGATGGTGGGCTCTCCTCGCATCCTCATATATAGTTGAAATTTTTGTATTTACTGGATCATGCTTAGTACCTTTATTCTCCATAGTCCCCAGCTTGCAACAAATCATACTACATCAAATATTATTGGATGAATCTTGTATTAATTAAATTATTAATATGGGTAAACTTCTTAAACTAGTATTGCAGTCAAGACAACACCATCTATATCAGCACTCACACCTTCAATAGATTAATTGGTAAAGGATGAATATACTTGACAAATATGACATTAAGAAGACTCTATTTAAGACCAACATCAAATATCAACAATACAAAAATAATAATTATGTATTGTGGGAGTCAAAATGAAGTACTTACACAACAACCAAAAATCTACCATTAGCATCATTTAGGTTCAAATATGAATAGATCCAAGATCAAGCATGGTAATAATTTATCTCAAATCTAAGGAAATTCCATTATTTGATTCCTTCCTATCCTTTGAGGACCAAGCATCTTAATTAAGTAGCATATGTTGTCCCCCAAACACAACAACATAAGTCTTCCTATAGAAATTAGGTTGTGTTGATTACAAGCATTAGCTAATGAAAAATCACATTTGTAAAAATGTTCCTTATTTCCTAAGATTATCATTCAGGCATTTTTTAAAATCGTTTCTTAGTAGTATATTCTTATGTTTTTGGAATATATGAATTGGGATATAGTAACCTAGTAGGTCCCATTTTTCAATTAGTTCTTTGGATCTATTCTCCCTTTTTCTTTGTTGTTTCAATTTTCTCAGTTATTTGTAAGAGAAGTTACACCTCCAATTTTCTATGCAATACTTTTAGGACACTTTCAACAAAATTTGAGTCAGACGGTAACATAAGTAAAATTCTACCTATATAGAAAATATATCTATATTAGTGGATGTTGGGTGAAGCTATTTGAGACGGAATATGTAAAATTACAAAGGAAAATGTGTTGAAAGGTAAAGAAGTAAAATAAATTTATTTATTGAGCACAATGAGTATGATTTCTTAGAATATTGTACTTAAATGAATATTTTGAATTTCATTGTATTTTCTATACAATGAATACATGAATTTAGTTCTATTGTAACTTGAAACTTGAACCTACTCTGGCATGTAGATGTTCAGGAAATAAACAAAATGCTCTGATAGAGTCACTTGATATCTACTATGGACTTTGAAAATTTGTATCAAGACATTCTATATGTGGCTCTTATGCCAATACAAAAGAAATATATCAGATGAATTAATACTACCAACAAACTTTGTCTTTTTGTTTTCTTCAACTCGAACTTGTATTAGCATCTATTTATACACAAAACAAATAAAATAAAATCATGGACAATAAAAAAGTACTACACATAAATAGGATCCTTGACAACAACTTGCAAAAAGACATGTATAAACAATGAAATTAGCAAATGGCCTTGAAACCTCCATTAAAAGCCAAAAGGTGGGTGCAGAGCTCAATGATTTGATGATCTCATAATCACATAGCAAAAAGATTATTTCTTTAGGAAAACTCAAGATGACTTAGAATAAAGAAAATTATGTGGTATGATTGCATAATTTTTCTATATTGGTGACAACCAATAAGTCTATATTGGAGAAATTGGCTTTGCAAATGAAGGTAGTAGGGTATTTCTAGATTCAATAATTTTACTTAATGTTGTGGAATAGAATAAAAAACAATCATTTATCTTCCATCATAGTGAAAAGTTAGCAATTGCATTTGGTTTGTTAAATATGGCCCTTGGTACAACTATTAGAGTTGTTAAGAACCTTTGAGTATGTTTTGATTTTCGCACTACATCTAAATTCATCTCCAAGATTATTTCAAGAGAAATTATTTTGAGAGATGTGAACCATTTCCATCATTTTAAAGAGGGACATTGTTCTTGTGGAGAATATTGCCAATGCTAAATGAAATAATCTAAAAAATAGGATTGCACTAGAATAATGTGCACTACATTAGATATCCAATCACTGATATAAACTCATCATGATAGAAACTCATGAGATTCCTACAGTTAGTATTGAAAGCAAGGGATTGGTAGTTAATTTATACTTATTACTTGCAATTTTTTTGATGTGGCATCAATCTCTAATTGCAAGGGATTTAAGGGGATGCTATAGAAACAATTTTACCCTCTTTGTTATGAGGAATCAAGAAAGTTATACAATGACACTATTTTAGAAAAAGGTAGAGAAAAAGTATACAAGAGTACACAAGTGAGTTTAGAAAGAAACTAGTTTAGTTGGGAAAGGATGTCATATACTAGGAAGTTCTTAAGAAATATATAAGAGGGTTGTTTGGCAAATCATGTGGCCTATTTTGATAGCCAAAATAGAAGATATAGATTAAGTATGTGCACAAGAACATTACATGGAGTTAGATGAGAAGATCAACACTTCATTCTCTCATAAATAGTGGGGTAAGCGACAACAACAAGGTAGTGAGAAAAACAAGGGGAAGGAAAATGGAAAGGTAAAAAGAATGCCACTAAGACCATCAGTACAAAGGGAAAGAGTAAGGACAAATATGATTGTTGTAAAAGATGGGAACATGAAATATGTGTTAGAAGTTGCACCCATAGTTGATTCCTTCAAGAAACAAGAACAAGAACAAGAATGCTACATATTGAATCAAAGGGAAGGATATGGATTGCAACTATAAGATTGATGAGAGATTCCCATGTGCCACAGTTAGAAAGGGTACATGTTAAGTTAATGAAGGGTCTAAAGATGAAGACAAACTAGCCAAACTCTTCTACATAATGATAAAAATGAAATGAAAAAGGCCAATTCTCTTTTTGATACATGTTCACAAGCACATATGATTTCAAAAATGTTGGTTGATGAGCTTGGTTTGAAGAAAATCACCCAAATTGGGGAGGTTGGAGCAAGGAGTGGATTTTTCAATCACAAAAGCAATGTAAAATCAAATTTTGATTTAACCCAGATTTTTTAGATGAGGTGGTTGTTTATTTGATATTATTGGATGTGTGTAGTTTCATCTTCTAAAGTCCTTATCTCTACATTAGAGATGTCATATAGTTCAGAAGGAAGAATCAGTATCGGTTGTCCTTGAATGGCTAGGATTCACTCTCAATTTGTATGTGGGTAGGCCGGAAATATCTGTAGTGAGTGTTTCTCTAGCCAAGAAGCATGCAACTGGCAATTTTTTTTTGTCATTGTTGTGTGGAAAAGAGGAAAATGAGGTGGCTAAAGTACTTCAGTCTATGGTCTGCATACAAATAAGGAAAAATGAATGATGATTGGCTCGTATAACAATTTTTTGAGTTGTTCCTTGAGTTCAAGGGGTTACCCCTTCATAGAGAAATTAAACATGTGACCCAACTACTTTCCAATTATCCTCTTCCAAATATAGGATTGTATTGGTAAAGCCTCATAAAGGCCAAAATCAAGTAAAGGTACAACTAAAAACACTCACTTGCAAGGAAAGTATTAGACCTAAAGCTTTGGCTTGTGGGTCAACTGGAATGGTGGTACCCAAAAATGACATAACTTACTGAATTTGTGTAGATTATAGAACATTGAACAAACCACCTTCAAGAATGGATACCCCTTACCACAATAAATGAGGTCTTGAATCAACTACACAAGCTAAGTACTTTTCTAAGCTTTATTTCAAATCCAAGCATCTGCAAGGATAAAAGTTGTTTGGAAAATATTATTTAATATTATGAAAGCCTACTTGAGTGACTTGTTCTTCTATTTTAGTTGTGTAACACTCCAACTATCTTTGTGAGATTAATGAATGATGTACTTAGACCTCTCATAGACTATTGTGTGATGGTTCATTTCGATAATATCCTTGTTTTTATGTAATAACCCATGCCAAAGTTTAGTGATTTTTATGATTCAATCCATTAAGAGTTGACAATGTAAACATGTCAACATATCATAGAATTGTACTTTGTAATGCTCCCTATAGAATTACTTTAAGTCTTGCATTTATTATTATAGATAAGATATCAAAATATGCCAAAAAACAATAATTTTGGTAGAGAGAGTATTAAAGGTCATGAACCTCTAAGAACACTCTAGTTTCTAATTTACACCAACCCTTTTATAGATGTGACTAAGAATGGACATTAAGACAATAATAATAATATCAATTTTTTGATTTAACTTCTAAAATGAATCAGAATGAATAATAGATTATAGAATGGAAAATAAATAATGTATTAAGATCATTGTATCTAATTTTATTATTACTCAAAACTCATGTGATGAAGATGTAATTGGCTAGTGCCTCTAATTGAATGTTGTTTCTAAATAAAACCTTATATGCATGCAATATATATAAGGCACTATATCTAATATTTGCTAGTCTTTCATGTAACCTATAACTAAATGATCATAGGCTCCCTAGGAGCACCTTAGGTATGTTGAGAAGAAGTATAAATCTACAAACTTGATAGATGACTCCTTGTGAAGATATACAATGCAAAGATAACATTGATAGGAGGTATGTGCAAAATCGTCATGGAAAAAATAGGCCCTTAAGTGGCAAAAAATTTAGAAAAATCAAAGTTAGGCAACTTGACATAAAAATTTGCATAAGTTATCTATATTATTTCAAAAATATGTAAGAATAGAATATGTAGCAAATTGGATATAGCTTCTAAACTACTAGGTTTATTTAGAAAAAAAATCTATTTGGTGAAAATTTGAAATTTCAATGCAATAGTACTTAAATTTCAGGGAAAAAATAAGTAGCTGCCTGTCTAATCACCCTAACCACAATAAAATATATTTTTAAAGATTTTAGATATAAGTAGAGGACTCATGTCTCGATGTGATGCATATTTTTTTGTAAATTTTTTCCAAGTAAATAATTAATTATGATTTTTTTATCACAACTTTTAAAAAATATTAAAACTTGTAGGTTTAACCACCTTAACTTGGTCAAAAATTCATGAAATTCAATTTTTTTTAATCCTATTATGTGAACGATAGAATGTGACACATGTTTTGGATTCAAAAAATTTGATACCGTTTGAAAGCTATAGATCTTTTTCAATCAACCTATCAATCAGGACTTTAGCCATAATTCAAATAGAAAACCAATAATAATTATTTATTATATTCAAAGTAAATCATAATTTATATTGGTGGAGAACTGAGAATCTCCTTTAAAAACCCTTTTCATTTCATCAATTTTGGGTAAAAAAAAGTCGTCAGCCACATACCCTAGACATACCCATCATATCACCACTTTTTGTCCCATCATAAACCTACACTTACCCTAGTCCTACACTAAAGGTAGCAAAGGGATCTAGAATGATATAGAAGTGAATCCAAGACAATATCACATTCACAATGTTACTAGCTTTTACCATTTTCAACAACTCTTCTTAAGGTTTTTGTTTTGAAAAATTCTGATTTTAAAGAATGTGAAACAAGCTTACACAAGATAATCTAAGAACTTACATTGTTGTTGAAACCAATGGGTCTAAATTTTTGAGCGAGATTCCCATGATGTGCATATGCAATATTGGAAGGGTCCATCAAATTTTTAGTAAGTACTTCATACCTGCAAAGTATCAACCAAGGTATTTGTTTAATTTGCATGTAGAAATAAACATTATACATAATCTTATCAATCTAAATGAAGAACACTAAAATAATTTAAGAACAAAAAAGAGGAAAGATAAACAACAAAAACCATTAATATCTTGTGTCTATGGAGTATAATCCCACTCAATAAATATTTGATTTTTCTTGAAAAAGAGTTACCCATAAGGAAAATCTCTCATTGTTAGAATAGATCTAATTGATGGATCACTTAGCATTGGAATCAATGGTAGAGTTTTGTTGAGAGCAATATCTGTGTAAAAAGGATAATTGTTTGGCCAAAACTAGATGATGCCTTGTTGTAGTAGACTTGGCTAAACACATGCATGTGCCCTCTTGGAGGTGTGGACCTACATTTAAGGTAGAATCACTTCATTAAAATTTATATATTTAATGCACATAGCCACTACAAAATCACTAACTCTCACAATGATTTGATTCCCATTCCTTGTGAAAGAGACTAGATCCTCACTTTGATGCACAGTTAGATTGATCTCCATTTTTGATGACTAGTTTCTTCTTAATGAACCTAACACAATGGATTTAATGGAAATGAAACAAGCCAATATCCCTGAAACAAAACCATTTTCTCTTTGTTACACTCTTGAAACCCTAGATCCCCAAATAGATCCCCAAAGCACAATGATTTGAAACATTGTCCAAACGCTAGATTGTAAGGGTTTTTAATCTGAAAACTTCTATTGCATAATGTTGCCTCCATAATACATAAAACAAATCTCTACAAAGCAGCATTTCAAACTGAAAATGCATATCAAACACAAAAGAAAACCCTAACCCATGGGAATAAGGGAAAGAGCCTTCAAATGAATGAAGAAGACATTGATATGTAAGAACATGAATAATGAACACTCATTTTCCTTCTGCAACTTAGAAATGAAACAAAGCAACCCTAGGAAGATGGAAAAATGTAGAAAAAAGGTAAAGGAAACAACCGACTGTGCAAATGAAGATTGAAAATGGTCATGCGATGAAGCTGCCCCATGATCTTAGCTGAATGAAACTCTGATAACTGCCCAAAACCACTGCAACCTTCCTCTTCAAAGTAGTAAACAATAGAGAAGAAATCCATATTGGAAGAGTCCATGTTGTTTCAATACTTTTTCCTAAAAAAAATATAATAAAATAAAAACAATTAATTTTTTTAAAAAAAAAAAAACAAAGAGAGAATGAAACCCAACAAGCTTCCCTCACAAAAATAAAAAATTTAGTTTATCACTTGCTCACATTTCCCTCTTTTTTTTACCAATGATTAAATTAGTCATATCATATGTCATTAATTATTTAGTTGTTTTTTTTACCAATGATAAAATTATTCATATCATATGTGACTAATTATTTAGTTGTGTTTTTTACTGATGATCAAATTAGTCATTAATTAGTCATTTATAGCTGCACATTGTAAGAAAATAGTAGAACTTAGTCATTTTTAGTTGTTGTGACCAAAAATTTTAGTCACCTAGTCATTTATTTTCCAAATTCTACTAGTGAGAGAAAGGAGATCACCTACACCAAACAACATTTAATATGGAAGTTTCTACCACCAAACATCACTAAACAAAGCAGTTGGGTCAACATAAACATTCAAGATAGAACTTCCTCACCACCACCAACCTATAGATAGACCATGTGCGTTGAATGTAGAAACATGTGTTTTTGAATGAAATCCAGGAGTCTAGAGAATTCTAAGACCTCTATTTATAGAGGCATCTATAATCGATTTTGTGGGTAGGAAAAAAGAAAAGAGAAAAAGGTTTTGTTTATTGTGTAGCAACATTCAATTTTTGGGCTCTTCTGTTATATATTATTGTGTGTGTTCATAGTGCCTTTTTTTTGGTTTTTTTTTTTTGAGTTTCATGAGCACATTTTATATACTTTGTTTTGCTCTATTCATCTATTTTTGCTACTATGATTGTTTGCACTATTGTATAGTTTATTATCAATGTCATCACACATATTCTTTGCTCAATTCCTAACAACTGGTATCAGAGTCAGGCTGTTGGAAGGTTGGTGTGTGTAGGGATTTGTTGAGCAGGCATGGAGGAAACAATAGTGAGTGATATGGAGAAGTTAAACAGAGCTAATTTTTCCCTATGGAAATCCCAAATGGAGGATATTATACTGATTTTAAGGGATCGATATTTTCCAATTGAGGGAATATCAAAGAAACCCACAATGATGGTGGATGAATATTGGAAAAGGATGGATAGAAAGGTTATTACAACCATTCATCAATATCTAGCTAAAAATGTGTATTTTAATGTTGCCGAAGAGAAGACAGTAGCAGAACTATGGAAAAAGCTTCATGATCTATATGAGAACATGTAATCAAATAAGGTGTTCTTAATGAAGAGGCTATATAATCTTAAGATGAAGGAGGGTGCTTTAGTTGTAGAACATTTAAATAAATTTAATATCATTACTAGTCAACTTTCCTTTGTTAAAATTGTTTTGGATGATGAAATTAGAGTTGTTTTATTAATGTGTTCTATGTTAGACAGGTGGTAAAATTTGATCACTGCTATGAGCACTTCAACACCTATGTAGGAACACTCAAGTTTGATGATGTCAACAATAGTATAATGAATGAGGATCTATGATGAAATTCAATTGTGAAAAACTAGGGAGGAGAATCTATAGTCCTAGCTAATCATGGTAGGAGGATTGATTGAGGCCATCAAGGGTGCTCAAGATCGAGAGCCCAATCTAAATCAAAAAGGGGAAAAATCACTTGTTATCACTGTGGAAAGCCAGAGCACATGAAGAGAGAGTGTTGAGTTTGGAAGGGAAGCCAAAAAGATCAAAATCAGAACCCAACTAACACAAATGAAGGGGAGACCACTACAGCAGCTACAGATGGATATGTTTTACTTACTATTTTAGTAGAAGATGTATGCTTGTATACATCTAGCAATAGCTTTGATTGGATCCTTGATTTTGGGAAATCTCACCATGTAACTCCATGCAAAGAGAACTTTGTTGTATATAATTGTAACAAAGGATTTTGGCACCCTAATCCTTTTTAGCACTTCAAGGGTTTTTCACCTAAAAGGAGAAAGAAGGGCCACAATGGGAAATTGTCACATTGAAAACTAATGCAAGAGTAGATGAAATATGAATAAAATTTTCATAGATGAGATGCAAAGAACTGATAAAAGCTATTGATTATTAAATGAAAACTATTGAAATGCAACTTGTTGGAAAACACATTGTAATATGCAAAAACACCTAGAAATGAAAGCAAACTGTAACAAAATTTGATGAAACTAAAAGTGTGCACCTGAGAACATTATGGAGATTGGAAATGACATTTGGAATGTTGTTGGTACAAAAAAATTGGCCTATTGGCACTCATTCGCCATTCTACTAAAATTATTCTTACTTTTGAGAAACTATCCTGGAACTTGTTTCAGACAAATGGGTATCCAAAACTACAAAGAACACTTTAAAGGTAGGAAAATGGGACTCATTTTCCACTAATGGAAAATGATTCCACTTCTAAATTTCTGAAAATGCAAAAGTGGAAACATAAGCCCTCGCTTTTCTCTTCAATTCATGACATGTGTCTGCCTCCGAAAGTCTGATTTTTGAACCTAAAAGTGACTTCTTGTTGATATTTTGACTTTTTCAACAAGGAGACATCTTCAAAAAATTCGTAACTTGATCTTCAATGATTTTCAAGCCTCCAAGATACCTAAATCTGCAAACACACAAGAAGAGAAAGAGAAATGTTGGATGTTAGGGCATAGGGGTTTTCCTTGGTCAAACCCCTTTTAGGTAATTAAACCAAATGAAGATTTAATATGAAGAATTATCATGAAATATAGGGATTAATACATTTCCATGATGATTGACCTTGATTTTCTACAACAAAAGATGAAGATTCAGCCCTTAAATGTCTTTGGAAGCTATCTTGGTGACTTAGAATATAAAAAACCTAACTTGCTTGACTTGAGGACATGATGAATGATGAATGACTGATAAGAGATGTGAATTAGGGTTTAGAGACTTTATTTTATAGGAAATTATCCTAATTTTCCTATTAATTAGATCCCTAAGGCCGACATGAAAGAATAATAAACTTAAATTCTAGTTTTTCCCTCTGAAAACTTAAAAATGACCCAAATGGGACAAATTCACTACCTTGGGTGAATTAGTCCCACTTGGTAGGGACTCATTCACCACAGATGGTGAAATAGTCCCAAAAGGGCCCATTTGCCAACTAGGTTGTTGGGGAACGAGGAAATGAGGTTTATATGGTGACTTTGTTGGGTATTTCATCAAATTATGCATCGAGATGCACAATATGGGGTAATAGGGGTGTATTAGTGATGATGTAAATGGTGGATAAGGTGAAGGACACAAATTTCAATGTGAAAGTGTGATTAAATACACTTTTCATCATTAAAATAAGGTCCATATAGCCTATAAAGGCACAACATCCAATGTGAATGTGTAAGACACATTACAACACTAGATTATCATTAAGTTTAATTTACAAGCCTTCTAGATTAGTATAATAATTCTATTAAACATGGGTATGTGCAGGATCATCATGGAAAAAATAGGCCCTTAAGTGGCAAAAAATTTAGAAAAATCAAAGTTAGGCAACTTGACGTAAAAATTTGAATAAGTTATCTATATTATTTAAAAAATATGTAAGAATAGAATTTGTAGCAAATTGAATGTAGTTTCTAAACTACTAGGTTTGTTTAAATATATATATATATATATATATATATATATATATATAGGTGAAATTTTGAAATTTCAATGCAGAGTACTTAAATTTCGGGGAAAAATCTGAAGTAGGTGTAACCACCTTAACCACAATAAAATGATAATATTTTTTTATAATATTTTAGATATAAGTAGAGGACTCATGTCCCGATGTGATGCATGTTTTTTTGTAATTTTTTTCCAAGTAAATAATTAATTATGAATTTTTTATTACAACTTTTTAAAAATATAAAAACTTGTATGTCTAACCACCTTAACTTGGTCAAAATTTCATGAAATTCATTTTTTCTTTTTTTAATCCTATAGTATGTGAATCATAAAATGTGATGCATGTTTTGAATTCAAAAAATGCGATAATGTTTGAAAGCTATAAATGTTTTTCAATTAACCAATCAAGCAGTACTTTAGTCGTAATTCAAATAGAAAATGAATAATAATTACTTATTAAATTCAAAATAAAGCATAATTTATATTGGTGGAAAGCTAAGAATCTCCTTTAAAAATGCTTTTTTGTTTCATCAATTTTGTGTAAAATAAAGTTGTCAGCCGCATACCCATCATATTGCCACTTTTTGGCCCATCATGATCTTACACATACCCACATATTTTATAATGTTTTATTAAGGGAAAATATGTTCATTAAGTCTAGAGAGGCATGAAAGTCTTTTACAACACTTTACAAAACCTATACAAGACATCGTTCAATGCATTTTAAAGGGTCCAAGACCTAGTGTGGATGTGAAAAAAACCTAACAACACCAAATCAAGGCCCTATTAAGTACAATTTATCATCAATTATTCCCCACATCAAGCAAGTTTCCTTTTTTCTATGATACATTTGGCCCCCACTTTAGTGAAAGGATGAACTTGCTTCAAACTCACACTCAAGTAGACATTCAAGAGAGGTCCAATCATACAATGTGGATGGTATAGGATAACAAAGAGATTTGAGAAAGCGGTCAAGCCCCTAGGATCCAAGATCCTAAGTCAAGTTGACATGAGTGAAAAGGGACAACACAAGGTGAATGACATGCAGTGAAACAAGATACATGATCATGCAATGGAAAGAACTCTAGGAAGAAGAGAAAGATGAAAATGAAAAGGTGGATCAAGCTTCAACCATTTTTCCAACGCTTTGTGGATCAGATCTAGATTGTTTGTCCAAAAAATTATACTCACTTTGAGGTGACGAAACTCTTGGGTATCGACTAGGTGAGAAGTCCTAAGTATACTCACTTTGGGGCCATGTAACTTCTAGTTGTCCATGGGGTGAGGAATCCACAAGATGGCTATGGGGAAAATCTATGCCTCAGAATGGGTTTCTCACTCAACCATACTAAAGCTATACCTCTTGATAACTTTAATAAGGCACCACAAAGAAAAAATATTTTTGAGCTCTATGAGGTAAGAAAAACTTTGTATGCTTGACACTCATAGACATTGTAAATGGAAAATAGTGTAAGAAATGTGCAAAGAGATTTTACTAAGTTTTTGCAAAGTCTCATCTTAGGGGACATTGTGCTTAATGTCTCCAAGAGAGGATGTGTCAAAGAAGTATCATGCTCTTGGAGGGAATCAAGCCCAATGACACCACCAAGAAGAGGATGCATCATAAGGAGAAATAAATCACACAATGAAATGTAAGTGTCGATGTATTCCACCACTTTAATGTGGTTGTGAACACCAGTACTATGAGAAATTTCTTTAAAGTAGAGAAGGGAGACATGTGAGCTTACATGGAAAGCCCTATGCCAAGTCATATGTTTCCAATAATCTACACCATGAATAAGGTAGTATGTCACATGCTAGTGAACTTAAGGCATGTCATCCACATCCCAAGCTTGCTCTTATATGTTCATGAAAGGTTAATGCCTAGTTGAAAGAGACAACGACAAGTGACATACGAGGACAAGGCTATCGAACCCCTTGCCCCCACTTAGTGTAAGACAAAGGTGAGCCAAATAAAATGAAAGTAAGTATTAGGTAGAGGAATTAGGTGCTTCCACACAAAGAAGAACACCACACTCCTTGAGATGTTGAATTTTGTTGTGCAAAGTTTGAGATGAGAGTAAAGATAAGGGAGATACCCCTAGGTATTTCTTGGAAAAGTATGGTATGTTAGTTTGCACCATGTGTAGGAGGGAGATTGCATCCAATACCATAACAATCTTCCAAGTGAGATGAAGGTGGTTTATGTTTCTGAGAAGGATTTGTTTCTTGGGAAGAACAAAAATCCTTTTTAATGTTATGTGTCACCTCCCCATGATGGATGGGAGTTAGATAGCCCCCATCACTATCATAAGTTAATGTTGTTGATGTAGATCCAAGTTGAGCACAAGGCTATGTTGGTTTAGGTTGTGATATTGTGCAATCTCCCCTAAAGGCAGGTGTGAAACCCCAAGCATAACTAGAACTTGTGTCTGAGAATGAATCATTTGTATATGACTCTTTAAACGATGAGGGTGAGATTTTTGAAAATCTATTGAAAGGAGGTGTAGAATCTAATGATCGCCAATTATCACAAAAGAGTTATGTTGTAGGTGACAAATTAGCATCAACTTGTAGATTTCAAAGTTTTGATTTGGGAATGAAAGGATTAGGGGAGATGGAAATGGTGTGATTAGTTGATTGATAACTTCATTCATCGGCTTCAACCATGTATATCTTGTTATTGTACTCAAATTTCATTATACAGTGAAGGGTAGATGGGACTCCTTTCATATCATGAATCCATGGTCTCCCTAGGATAAGATTGTATGGAAGGGGTCCTTGCATGATATGGATAGAGGTAGGCAACACTATAGGTCTGACCTCAATAGGTAATGTGATCATCCCTAGTGGTCACCTATTAACATTATCAAAGACAAAAATATGAACATCATTAAGTTGAATGGGCCTTTTAGCCATGTCAATTTTGTTTAGCAGGTCAAGGCTAAAAATATTGGATTCAGATCCATTGTCTATGATAGTGTGCCTAATTTAAGTTTCATTAATGATCACCTATATCATCAAGGGATCACTCTTGTTTTGAATCTCAAGTGATGGAAATTCATGTTTAGGGAATGTGATTTTTGATTGGGTGACTTCCATGGGACAAGAGGAGGATGTTACATTATTCAATTTTATGTAAGATTGTATCTCCTCCTTTTGTATTTGCAACATTTCATGAAATATAAATTTGATTGTAGGTGATAGCTGAATGAGTTGCTATACAAATATATTAACATGAGTCTTTTTATGTTATTCAACACTAGGCACACTATGTGGAAGGAAAGGTAATGGGGTAGGAGTGTTGTGTGATCCCCTAGATGTTTGAGTCACTAAGGTACAACTTAGCTGCTTCAAAACATTATGATGATTAGATTGCATCAAGGATTTTAAGACATCTCTTAGTGTTTGTTGTGACTCACGAATGGGAGGTGACTTAGGAAGATCAATAATTAAAGGAGATCCCACTTGTGTCGTCATAACCTCAAGAATATTGTCTTTATTTGCATGAATTTTTAGTGAACATGATTCTAATGTCACTGTATTATAATCACCTAGAGAAGGTTTAGTGTTTGAAGGATATGTGTCAATGTAGCTATATTTTTGCACCATGAGATTCTCCTTAGGAGGAGATTTTTTAGGAGAACAAAAATCATGTTGAAACCTTCAAATTTTCAAATTTGAAATTCCCATATTGAATTTTTTTGCTCTACACATTCAGAAATACCCCTGAAAAAATCTGCCTAAGTCACCTACTTTGAAGGGTCACAATTTAGAGCTTGTTGATTTTCAAGCCAAACCCCTTAGTGGAAATATTTATGTGACATACGTGAACATGCATGTTAGTTTCTAGCTTCCCATAATGAGCTTTGGTAGTGTTTTGAAAAGTGAGACTGGAGGGTTCTGGCACTGTTTTGCTATTTGCAAACTCTCTGTCTTGTGAAGTAGCCTCCTATTTGAGTTGATATTTTGCAACTGGATGATCATCATGTCAAAAGGATTGTTTCTCTCCATTCTCCCTACAATAATGTACTCCATAGTTTGATTTCTGAGCCTCATGATAAGATTTGATATTTTTACAGGGCAAAAAGCAAATGCAGCTTCCTATGTTTTCATACCTGCATTTTTAGAAACTTTTCAAAGTGGTCAAACTTGACCTTCAATATCTTTTGAAGAATGATGATTCAATGAAAGCCCTCTTGTACACGTACTCAGTGTACTAAAATGACCAATTATGTCCAGTGGTAGTTCCCCAGAAGATGATTTGATAATTTTTCAAAATGGCAACTTGGTGAGTTTTAATTGGTTTTAAATAGGAACTATTGCAAAAAAGTGTAAGTAGGCCACTTTGATGTTCAATATATTTAACCTTGTGAGTTTTTTCACTGAGCTATTTGCTGTACTCCATTCTTGCATAAAATTCCTACATTCTTGCATAGTTTCAAGGTCTCACGGGAAGTTTTGATGGGTTATTTAATCATTTTCTAATCGTGATAGGGCCGAAAATGGTGTTCCAAAAAGTGTCAAATTTTGCAAATCTAAGGACAGCCCATTTCTTTTTTTGGCTTGAAATGTCTACAACTCCATTTTTATCAAAAAAAGAAACCATATCATGCTTTATTTTAATGCATTTCTAGTGTGGTAAACATGTCCTGAGGGCCAGTTTACAAAGGAGGTACTTGAATTTTAAGGGTTGGGAAAAAATTGAGGAAATGGGTTTTCTCTAAATAATTGTTATGATCCTACACAAGTTTTTGTAGGTCCAGGTGTCCCAGTTTTCGTACAGTGAATTTTTCGTATTTGGGCCATAACCAAAATTAAAATTTCACTATTTTCTAATGTTGAAATTGCAAATGTTTAAAATATTCTAAGTATTTTAAATACTTAAAAAAATAAAAAGCGGGAAATAAGGGAAGTTTTAATATTTGATGTTTTATAAAGTCAAACTTTATAATCTATTTTATTCATGATAGCCTTGCCCGTGAGCCCGCAATATGGTAGTGCTACCGTGAGCAAGTCTCACGAGGAAGTGGGGAGCCTACTGAAGGAGTCTATAATTTTTGAATTGAAACATCTTTGTTCAATTAATGGAATGCCATAACTGCAACACACATACAAGGCAGATTTGTTGAAAAGCCTTCAAAAATATTTGAGCAAATGAGATTGGAAGTTACACAACCCATTATTTCCCCCGTGCACAACAAAAATACATTGAGATGGAAACATTTGGATGAGTTGCGAGTGATGGAGCAGGGTATAAGCATCCAACAAAGCATTGAGGATGGGGGAATTCAATTGGAATTCTCTACGCATGAGAGGAGGGATTTAAAGAAATTGGGTATCACATCTTAAAACTCTTGAAGGGCCTGAATGGTGCAGCCAGTGAACATGGTGATGCAACATATTTTATTTAACACTTGAAAAAGTGTTATATATCACTGGTCAATAAACAAAAATAATGATTAGAGCTTAAATTGTTCTAGGTTTTATTTTAAAAAGAATATACCTAGCTTCAAATTGAAATTGAAGGATTCATTAAGCTTTCCAATTAAGAGCTTCTCTAGAAAGAGAGTTGTGTTTACTTCCATTTTTGGAAGTAATAATTGTACGAGGATAAAGATAGAGTCCAATTCTAAATGTCAATGTCAACACTAATGAAAATTGGAGTAGGAGGAAAATCCATTGGTTTTATAGATTGTGATGGTTTGAGTCCCTCTATCCCAAGCCTCATAAAGTAGGCTTGATACAAGGAAACAGTCAGCGCCATAACAAATCTCTATCACCCTCAAGATTACATCTCATACAAATAGGCTTTCAAATTCAACATATGAAAAAAAAAAATTGAGCTTAGAGGAAACACTGGAGTGAAAGAAAATAGCTGGCTTGAAGCAAAAGAAACAACTCAAGCTACATAGGGAATTAGTTTACAGTTTTGCATGCTAAGCTGAAACAGATTGATTTGAAATTGTGAAGGGGATTTATGCACAACCTGCTAGCCCATGAGAGCCAAGGAATACATTAGAATAGTGGCATGGGGGAACGAGGATTGGTCTCCCGAAAGAAGTATTTTAAGATTTAAAAATACTTCACTTTATTGCTTTATGTTTTCCCTGTGAGCCCAAGTAGATTATTGCTTCCATCATCAAGCACCAACGGGGAGGTGGGGATTGGCCATGGTGGGCCCAAGTGAAAATTTTAAATTTTTCTAAACTTTTAGAATGTGTCCAAAGCAGTGATTGAAGTATTTTCATTTAAAAGGAAAATATTTAATCTTGAGTAAAATATAAATCACGAGGGAAAATATTTTAGTAAAATCAAAATGCGTGGATAAGTAAGCTAATTGCTTGATAAAACAAAGATAAGCCTTTTATGCTGGACATTAAAATTTTAATGATGTGAAAAAATAAAAGTGAAAGCATCATGAGAATTAATTATGTAAAGTCAATAATATATTCACTATGTGAAATTTTTTGATGGAGAAGAGCTTTTCATGGAGAGAACTAGTTTTCATGCAACAAGGTGAAAACTTAAAGAGGAGATAAAATCTTTTGCAAACAATAAATATTTTTTAACTGTGGACTAAAGAGGAATGATGAATTTTCAAGGTAGAGAATATTTTTCTGTTGAAGAGCAGTAGGTGCATGAAGTGTGAATTAGAGTACAAATTAGGGATTTCTATTTAGGCAGTGGATAGTTATTCATCAACGATCCTGAGTTGGCCAAGTGTCTTCTTCTGATGAGCATTTAGGGTTTTCTTTCTCCTTAAGTGAAAATTTCTAATTCATTGTAGGAAGTTAGCTATTTTATAAATAGTCATAGAGAATATTGTAGTGTGAATATAGAACATTTGAAGGTTTTGTTTTAGTTGGAGTCTATCAACACATTTGTATTTTTTATAGTAATACTGGCAAATTAATACATAATGGTTAAAATTCAAAACCTTTTTTCTCTCTTATGTACTAGTTTTATAAGCTATGAATAAAATAATCAAGAATTTTTTTTTGTCTCCATCGAACTCCATTGGATGCTTAGCTTTGTTCATGCTTATTGATTGAAGGAATTGATGTAAATGCTTGAGTGAAGCTATTGGTTTATTTTAGGCTGAGTGCTAGGATTCTGATAAGAAGTTGTGGTTGAGAATAAAATGATGATTTACTTTAATGTAGTAATGTCAAAGCTTAGATTATGTTGTGTTAAAATGTTATCAGGTTGTATAGGTGTTGAAGTTGACTTTGTTCCAAGGATAATACATTGATCTATGTGTGCTATTCATGTTACACTATGTTGGTTAATTCAATAGCTGATTACAAATTTAAATCAAATTACTTATCGATCTCAGTTTGTTTATGTGCAGAATTTAATGCTATATCTCTCATGTTGGAATTAGACATTGCCATGAAGGTCAGCCAAACCTTTAGGGTACGATTCCTTTTAAAAAATTAGAGGAGAAACATTTTTTTATAGTATATTTGATACTTTGGAACATAAGAGTATCTATAAGCATACTGTTGTGATTACCCTCCCTAGTTTAATAGATCCAAAAGTGTAGTATATTTTAGTCTCTTTGACTGAATATTGTTTGTTGGCCAAATCAAATCACTGAGTCTGAATATGTGAGAGTGGCTACTCTTTAGGACTCATTGCATCTCTTGATTTCAGAACCAATAGATTGGTGACTCTGCTGGGGACACATCAGAAGAATATCCATTTGGAAAGAGACAAAATAAGTGAATGACTGGTTGAGATGTTGAAGAAGTTCTAGATCTACAAATTGATTTTTAGCAGCCCCAAATTCAAAATACTATGAAGTGACTTTGTTGGAAGAACTTAGAGAATTTATTTTCATTGATGAAGATTTCCTTTCTTCAAAGGTTTTCCTTTTTTTGAAGACGTGACGACTCTTCTCTACAATTTATACACATGAAGGGTTGCTATTTGTTACTGTGACTTGAAAATGTTTTATTCAAAGTTGCAGTAGCTTGAGATGTGAAGGTACATGGTTCTTTGCATACCTTCATTTGTTGGCCATGTCATATTGAATGCAATTGTTGTTCCTTTTAAAGTGTCTGTCTAAGTATTCACAAATTTTCTAGTATGGATGGTTAGAATGAATTTTTATATCCTAGGGATTTTTATCCACTTGCATTATCATATGTTTTAGTCTCATGTTACCATCATATTAACAATTATCCTAGTGATCATATTGTCATGGTTATGGTTATGCACTATTAGTTAAACCCACATTCGTATACATCTATGGATTACCAAAGGGAAATAACCATGCCATTAGAAACCTTAATGTATATTGTCAAGAAGCTTCATAAGTTTGATAATCCTCAAATAGTTGATACCACAAAGGGCTTGAACCCAAGTGTGAACATACCTAGGATAAGGCCGGAATGGAAAATTTTGTTTAAAAGAGGAATTAGAGAGATGAAGAAAAGAACCCGATGGCTATACAATCCCAATTAAGAGGTAATCATACTAGATTTACTAGCCAAACTACTGCAGCTTTTGTGAATTATTTTGATCCATTGTATGACCAATTAGACTTGTGATGGATTGATTATAAAGTTAAAAGTATGCCAGGCCAAGTCTATAAGTAGATGCCTAGATTTTATGGATACAATGTGTGTGAAGGAGATGCACATGTCAAAATTTTAAATAGCTTCATGGTGAAACACTCATTTGGAGATCAAGATATGTGGATGAGATTTTTTGTTAGATCTCTTGAAGGAAAAGCTAGGGACTCGTACTTATTTTTTCCTGAGAAGTCCTTTCCTCGCTGGGATAATCTTATGGAGGCTTATAGAAAATAATTTTCTAAAGAACCTTTTGACGTTGTCAGAAGGTTAAAGCAGTTTAAAAAACAAGATGAAGCATCAAGCATTGCTTTCAGTCATAGGTTTGTTGTTGCTCTTTCATTAATCCCTAAAAATTTTAGACCTAGTATTTTAGATTGCATTCATATGTATTTTGAAGCTTTATAGGAGGGATCTAGTGCACTGTTAAAGGATTTTAGAATATTGAGTATGAAAATGGCTTACACATGTTTAGATAATATGGAAAAAATTAGGAATGAATATGTGTATGTGCAGGATGATGGTGGGCCAAAAAGTGACGATATGATGGGTATGTGTAGGGTATGTGGCTTACGACGTTTTTTTTACCAAAAATTGATGAAACAAAAAGGGTTTTTAAAGGAGATTCTTAGCTTTCCACCAATATAAATTATGCTTTAATTTGAATTTAATAAATAATTATTATTCATTTTCTATTTGAACTATGACTAAAGTCCTGATTGATAGGTTGGTTGAAAAACATCTATAGCTTTCAAATGGTATCACATTTTTTTAATTTGAAACATGTGTCATGTTATATGCTTCACATACTATAGGATTAAAAAAAAGGAATTTAATGAAGTTTTGACCAAGTTAAGGTGGTCAGACATATGAGTTTTTACATTTTTTAAAAGTTGTAATAAAAAAATCATAATTAATTATTTACTTGGAAAAAAATTACAAAAAAGATATGCATCACATCAAGACATAAGTTCTCTACTGATATCTAAAATATTATAGAAGAATATTATCATTTTATTGTGGTAACGGTGGTCAGACAGATACCTACTTATTTTTTTCCTTGAAATTTAAGTACTACTGCATTGAAATTTCAAATTTTAACCAAATAATTTTTTTTCTTTTAAATAAACCTAGTAGTTTAGAAACTACATTCAATTTTCTATACATTCTATTCTTACATATTTTTTAAATACTATAGATAACTTATTCAAATTTTTATGTCAAGTTGCCTAACTTTGATTTTTCTAAATTTTTCACCACTTAAGGGCCTATTTTTTCCATGATGATCTTGCACATACCCATAAGTGCAAAGTTTGTTGTCTTCAATTGTGGGTAAAAATGTTGATGAAATTAGTAGCTGTGTGAAATCAAATGATTAGATGTCTTTAGTTTCAAATACAAAAAAATGCATGCTTTAGAAGGAAGAAGTTAAGAATGATGCAATGTCTACCATTGATGATCATAATAATGAATATGTTTGTCTCTATCCTCAAGAGGATGTAAATGACCAACTCAATGAGGACATCCAGTCCAATGATGAAATGCAAAAAGATGTAGATTGTTGTCATGAATACTCAAAAGTAAGCAAGAATGAACAAATGGACAACCTGTCATCTATCAAAGATTGTGACTATGCTTTTGACAAGGTTGTTCGTGATTCAATTTCCTATGATTGGGAAAACCTAGTTTATGATCAGCCCATTGATTTTTCATATTTTGATGATGGTGATGTCATGGTATATCCTCATTTAAAACTTGGTAATGCATGTGGTTCTAGTGGAAGTCAAGAAGAGGAAATGGTTGAAATAATGGATCAAAACAATGGTCTAATAAGTAGTGAAAAAATTTCAAATCTGTTGACCATTGAATAATAGAAATATGCACATGGGAATAACCCTTAGTTGTTGTGTTTTTCCCATATGATTTTGACATTTATGATAATCTTCACTATGCAAGATATGATGCATGGGTATCTAATCTTCCTTCTAGTTATGAACTAGTTGGTCAACGTGTTGATGATGTGGATAGAGACACACAACCATTTGATTATAATGATGCATTATATGATGAGTGTGAAAGTGTGCAAGCTGATGCAAGTTTAGAAACTTGTTTTGATGAGTTAGAAACAATAGATAACCATGAGGTTTGTGTAACCAATGAGCTAAGTCTTGAGAATTTTAATGTAGATTTGGACAAGTGTTTATTTCATGCCTTAGATTTAAGACTAGTTATGAGATTTTTCATGAGGATATGGGGATTGATTTCAAAGAAAAAATAGATTATCTTTTTGAATGAGAATTGCTCATTTTGAAGAAAATTTGGATGCTGAAGATGTTGATATGTTATGTTCAGAAGATATCAAACTGAGCAAGAATTAGGATAGGTTAGAGATTCTTGATGATTCTCTACACCGGCATGATGGGGGGTAGTTACAGTGTGTCCTAGTGTATGAGTGTATCTCTTTACATACACTTGGAGATAGTTTATATTTTGATTAGTTCTTATAACTATTTCACCTTTGACATGCAAACTAATAATTAGATTGAGCTTGATAGTACCAGGCATGTGGTAGAATATGATTTTTTCTATATTTAGGTGGATGAAGTTTTAATGAAGTGTGGAAATGTGCAAAACATTGAAGAAGGTTGTTTTCAGCTTGATAATGATTTACATGATAAAAATCATAGGTTGTTGCCACATGATAAGCAATATTCTAAGAGTATGCCTAATTTTTCAGATGCTTGGTATTTGTAAATTTGTTGATAATGTTGTATATAATGGGTTGTTGGGAGATGCCAACATTTTTAATTAGACAAATCATAGTGATGCTTTAAGATTAGCTTCAGTGAAATGTGATGAGAACTTTGTCTATGATAGGGGTAAGAAGTAACCTAAAATTCTAGGTGGCCTTGGGACATCATATATGGTTTGACTTTTCAATCCAGAGTAGTAGGGGGCAAAGATGACCTTTTGACTCTATCACCCAATGAAGTAGGCACCCGGCCTGCTTCTCCCAGAGATCTAGATTCTTCCTATGCCCACAAGGGACATACATCCCTAGTTGGAGCCACTGTTGGCACCTTCAAATTTTCAAATTTAAAGTGCCCATATTAAAAAATTTTGATCTGCACATTCAGAAATACCGCTAAAAAATCTGCCTAAGCGACCTACTTTGAAGGGTCACAATTCAAAGCCTATTGATTTTCAAGAAAAAATCCTTGGTGGAAACATTTATGTGACATATGTGAACATGCATGTCACTTTTCAGCTTCCCATAATGAGTTTTGATAGTGTTTTGGAAAGTGAGGTTGGAGGGTTCTAACACTGTTTTGTTGTTTGCAAACTTTTTGTCTTGCAAAGTGGCCTCTTGTTTCAGTTGATATTTTGCAACTCGATGATTGTCATGTCAAAAGGATTGTCACTCTCCATTATCCATACAATAATGTACTCCCTAGTTTGATTTTAGAGCCTTTGATAAGATTTGATATTTTACTAGGCTAAAAGCAAATGCAATTTGCTCTGTTTTCATACCTCTATTTTAGAAACTTTTCAAGGTGGTCAACTTTGACCTTCAATATCTTTTGAAGAATGATGATTCAAGGAAATTCCTCTTGTGCACATACTCAGTGCAGCCAAATGACCTAGTATGTCTAGTGGTAGCTCCCTAAAAGATGATTTGATATTTTTTCAAAATGGCAACATGGTGAGTTTTAATTGGTTTTAAATAGGAAAAGTTGTAGAAAAGCCTAAGTAGGACACTTTGATGTTCAATATCTTTCACCTCATGACATGTTTTGCTAAGTCATTTATTGAACTCCATTCTTGGGTAAAATTTCTACATGCTTGCTTGGTTTCAGTGTCTCAAGATAAGTGTTGATGGGTTATTTAATCATTTTCTGATCGCGACAGGGCCAAAAGTGGTGTTCCAAAAAGTGCAAATTTTGCAAATCTAAGGACAACCCATTTCATGTTTTGACTTGAAATGTCTATAGCTCCATTTTCATAAAAAATGGAGGAAATTATGATGTGTTGTTTTAATGCCTTTCAGGTGTGGTAAACATGTCCCCAAGGCCAGTTTCAAAGTAGGTACTTGTATTTTAAGGGCTAGGAAAAATTTGAGGAAATGGGTTTTCTCTAAATGACCAATTATGATCCTAGGCAAGTTTTTACAACTCTAGTTGTCCAAATTTTGCCACAATGAATTTCCACTACTTGGGCCACAACCGAAATTAAAATTTCACTATTTTCTAATGTTAAAATTGCAAATGTTTAAAATATTTTAAGTATTTTAAATACTTATAAAAAGAAAAAGAGCGAAATTAGGTCATGTTTTAATATTTGATTTTTTATAAAGTCAAACTTTATAATCTATTTTATTCATGATAACCTTGCCCATGAGCCCACAACACAGTAGTTCTACCATGACCAAGTCTTATGGGGAAGCGAGGAGCCTATTGAAGGATTTTGTATAATTTCTAAATTGAAACATCTTTGTTCGATGAATGGAATGCCATAATCGTAACACACACACAAAGTAGATTTGTTGAAAAGCCTTCAGAAATATTTGAGAAAATGAGATTGGAAGGTATGTAGCCCAATATTTCCTTTGTGCACAACAAAAATACAATTAGAGGGAAACATGTGGATGAGCTAGGATACATGGAGCAAGGTATAAGCATCCAATAAAGAATTAAGGATCAGAGAATTTAGTTGGAATTCTCTGTGCATGAGAGGAGGGATTTAAAAAAACTAGCTATCAAATCTTGAAACTCTTGAAGGGCCTAAATGGTGCAGCCAATGAACATGGTGATGCAACATAAAGTAGGGTCGATACAAGGAAACAGTCAATGCCATACCAAATCTCTATCACCCTCAATATTACATATCATATGCACAAGCTTTCAAATTCAACATATAAAAAACATTTTTGAGCTCAGAGGAAACACTGGAATGAAAGCAAATAGCTGGCTTCAAGTAAAAGGAAAAACTCAAGTTGCACAGGGAATTGGTTTCTATTTTTCTGTGCCATGCTGAAATGGATCAATTTGAAATTGTGAAGGAGATTTATGCACATCTTGCTAGCCCGTGAGAGCCAGGGCATAGATCAGGACAGTGGCATGGGGGCATAGAGATTGGTCTCCCAGAAGAAATATTTTAAGCTTTAAAAATACTTCACTTTATTGTTTTATGTTTTCCTCGTGAGCCCGAGTAGATTATTGCTTCCATCATCAACAAGCAACGGGGAGGCAGGGATTGGCCATGGTGGGCCCAAGCAAAATTTTTAAAGTTTTCTAAACTTTTAGAATGTTTCCAAGGTGGTGCTTGAAGCATTTTCACTTCAAAGGAAAATATTTAATCTCGAGTGAAATATAAAGCACGGGGGAAAATATTTTAATAAAATATTTCCATGATCGGGTAAAATCAAAATGCACGGGTAAGTAATTTAATTTTGCGATAAAAAAAAAGATAATTTTTTTATGTTGGGCATTAAAATTTTAGTGATGTACAAAAATAAAAGTGAAAGGGGCACAAGAATTAATTTTGTAAAGTCAATAATATATTTACTATTTGAAATGTTTTTGTTGGAGAAGAGCTTTTCATGGAGCGAACCAATTTTCATGTAGCGAGGTGAAAACTAAAAGAGGAGATAAAATATTTTGCAAACAATGAATATTTTTTAACTGTGGACTAAAGAGGAATGATGACTTTTCAAGTTGGAGAATATTTTTCTGTTGAAGAGTAGTAGGTGCATGAAGCATGAATCAAAGTACAGATTAGGGCTTTCTCTTCAAGAGTTCACAATTATTCATCAACAATCCTGAGTTTTCCAAGTGTCTTCTTCCAATGAGCTTTTAGGGTTTTCTTTCTCCTCAAGTGAAAATTTCTGATTCATTGTAGGGAGTTAGCTATTTGGTAATTAGTCAAAGAATAATATTGTGTGAATACATAATATTTCAATGTTTTATTTTAGGTTGGAGAATGTTAATACATTTGTATTTTTGATAGCAATACTGTAAAATATAGAATGGTTAAAATTCAAAACCATTTTTCTCGCCTATATATTGGCTTTATAAGCTATGAATAACATAATCAAGAGTTATTTTATTTGTCTCCATTGAATTCCAGTGGATGTTTATTTTTGTTCATGCTTATTGATTAAAGGAATTGTTGTAAATGCTTTGAGTGAAGCTATTGGTTTATTTTAGGCTAAGTGCTACGATTCTGATAAGAATTTGGGGCTGAGAATAAAATGTTGATTTACTATAATGCAGCAATGTCAAAGCTTAGATTATGCTGTGTTAAAATGTTATCAGGTTGTAGAGGTGTTGAAGATGACTCCATTCCAAGGATAAGACACTGAGCTATCTGTGCTATTCAAGTTACATTATGTTGGTTAATTCAACAGTTGATTACAAATTTAAATCAAATTACTTATCAATCTCAGTTTTTTGTGTGTGGAATTTAATGCTATATCTCTCATGTTTGAATTGGACACTGCCATGAAGGTCAGCCAAACCTTTAGGGTACTATTTTTTTTTAAATTAGAGGAGAAACATTTTTTTACATTATATTTGATATTTTGGCACACAAGAGTATCTACAAGCATACTGTTGGGATTACCCTCCCTAATTTAATAGAGCTAGAAGTGTAGAAGATTTTAGTCTCTTTGACTAAATCTTTTTTGTTGGCCAAATCAAATAATTGAGTTTGAATATGAGAGAGTGGCTACTCTTTAGGACTCATTGCATCTCTTGATTTGGGAACCAATAGATTGGAAACTCCGCTAGGGACACATTAGAAGAATATTCATTTGGAAAGAGTCAAAAATAATGAAGGACTGGTTCATATGTGGAAGAAGTTCCAAATCTACAAATTCATTTGTAGCAGCCCCAAATTGAAAAAATTGTGAAGTGACTCTGCTAGAAGAACTCAGAGAATTTATTTTCATTGATGAAGATGCCCTTGGTTCATAGGTTTTCCTCTTGTTGAAGAGGTGGTGACTCTACTCTAAAATTTATACACATGAAGGGATGTTGTTTGTTACTGTGACCAGAAAATGTTCTATTCAAAGTTGTAGTAGCTAGAGATGTGGAGGTACATGGTTTTTTGCATACCACCATTTGCTACCAATGTCATATTGAATGCAATTGTTTCGCCTTTTAAAGTGTTTGTCTAAATATTCACAAATTTTCTAGTATGGATGGTTAGAGTGAATTTGTATATCTTAGGGATTTCTATCCACTTGCATTATCATACGTTTTAGTCTTATGTTACCATCGTATTAACAATTATCCTAGTGATCCTTCATATTGTCATGGTTATGATTATGCACAATTAGTTAAACCCATATTTCCATACATCTATAGATAAGCAAAGGGAAATAGCCATCCCATTAGAAACCTTAATGCATATTGTCAAGAAGCTTCAGAAGTCTGATAATCCTCAAATAGTTGACTCCACAAAGTGCATGAACCCAAGTGTGAACACGCCTATGATAAGGCTGAAATGGAAAGTTGTGTTTAAAAGAGGAATTAAAGAGATGAATAAAAGGAACCTGATGGATATGCAAGCTAAGTTAAGAGATAATAATACTAGATCTACTAGCCAAATTGCTATACCTTTTGTCAATTCATTTGATCCATTGTATGACCAATTAGACTTGTCATAGATTGATTATAAGGTTAAAAGTATGCCAGGCCGAGTCTATAAGTAGATGCCTATATTTGATGGATACAATGTGAGTGAAGGAGATGCACATTTCCAAATTTTTTATAGCTTCATGGTGAAACATTCATTTCGAGATCATGATATGTGGATGAGATTTTTTGTTAGATCTCTTGAAGCTAAAGCTAGGGACTGATACTTAAGCTTTCCTGAGAAGTCCTTTCCTTGCTAGGATAAAATAATGGAGGCTTATAGAAAAGAATTTTTGAAAGAACATTCTAACATTGTCAGAAGGTTAAAGTAGCTTAAAAAACAATATGAAGGGTCAAGCATTTCTTTCAGTCATAGGTTTGTTGCTACTCTTTCATTAATCCCTAAAAATTTCAGACCTACTACTTTAGATTGTATTCACATGTATTGTGAAGCTTTTGAGGAGGGATCTAGTGCAGTTTTAAAGGATTTTGGAATATTGAGTATGCAGATGGCTTACACACGTTTAGATAATATAGAAAAAATGAGGAATGAATATGTGCAAAGTCTTTTGTCTTCAATTGTGGGTAAACATGTTGATGAAATCAACAACTGTGTGAAATCAAATGATCATATGTCTTTGGTTTCAAATACAGGCAAATGCATGCTTGAGAAGGAAGAAGTTAAGAATGATGCAATATCTACCATTGATGATATTACCAGTCAAATTTTTTTTCTTTATCTTCAAGAAGATCTAAATGACCAACTCAATGATGACATCGAGTCCAATGATGAAATCAAGAAAGATGTAGATTGTTGTCATGAAAACCCAGAAGTAAGCAACAATGAACAAATATATAACTTTTCCTCTATGACAGATTGTGACCATACTTTTGATAAGGTTGTTAGCGATTGAATTTCCTATGATTGGGAAAACCTAGTTTATGATCAACCCTTTGAGTGTTCATATTTTGATGATGGTGATGTCATGGTATATCTTGATTTACAACTTTGTAATGCATGTGGTTCTAATGGAAGTCAATAAGAGGAAGTGGTTGAAAGAATGGATCAAAACAATGGTCTAATAAGCAATGAACAAATTTCAAATCTGTTGACCACTAAATATCAGTAATATAAACATGGGAATAATCCTCAATTGTTGTCTATTGCCCATACTGATTTTGATATTGATGATAATCTTCACGATGCAACATATGATGCATGGGTATCTAATCTTCCTTCCATTTATGAACCAGTTTTTCAGCATGATAAGGATGTTGATAGAGACACACAACCATTTGATTGTAATGATGCATTGCATGATGAGTGTGAAAGTGTGCATGCTGATGCAAGTAAAGAAACTTGTTTTGATGAGTTAGAAACAACAGATAACCATGTGGTTTGTGTGTCCAATGAGCTAAGTCTTGATAATTTTAATGCAGATTTGGAAAAGTATCTATTTCCTGACTTAGATAAGACTAGTTATGAGTTTTTTCATGAGGATATGGGGGTTGATTTCAAAGAAAAAATAGATTATCTTTTTGAACCAGAATTGTTCACTTTTGAACAAGTTTTGGATGTTGAACATGTTGATATATTATGTTCAGAAGATATCAAAGTAAGGATGAGGATAGGTTAGAGATTCTAGATTATTCTCTACACTAGGATGATGAGGGACAGTTATAGTGTGTCCCAGTGTATGATTGTGTATCTTTACATACACTTGGAGATAGTTTGCATGATGTACATTATCTTTTGATTAGTTTTTATAATTTTTTCACCTTTGATATGCAAACTAATAATCAAATTGAGCCTGATAGTACAAGCCATGTGGTAGAATATGAGTGCTGCTATTTTCAGCTGGATAAAGTTTTAATAAAGTGTGGCAATGTGCAAAACATTTAAGAAGGTTGTTTTTAACTTGAAAATCATTTACATGATAAACATCATAGGTTGTTGCCACATGATAATTAGTATTCTAAGAGTATGCCTGATTTTTCAGATGCTTGGTATTTGTAAATTTGTTGATAATGTTATATATAATGGGTTGTTGGGAGATGTCAACATTTTTAATCAGGTAGATTGTAGTGATGTTTTCAAATTAGCTTCAGTGAAATGTGATGAGAAATTTGTCTATGGAAAGGGTAAAAATAAACCTACATTTTTGAGTGGCCTTGGGCCATCAGATATGGTTTGACTTGTCAAACCAAAGCAGTAGGGAGTAGAGATGACCTTTTGACTCTGTCGCCCAATGAAGTAGGCATCAGGTCTACTTTTCCAAGAGATCTATATTCTTGCTATGCCCACAAGGTGCATACATCCCTAGTAGGAGCCACTATTGGAACCTTCAAATTTTCAAATTTAAAGTGTCCATATTGAAAATTTGTACTCTACACATTTAGAAATGCCTCTGAAAAATCTGCCTAAGTGACCTACTTTGAAGAGTCGCAATTCAGAGCCTGTTGATTTTCAAGCCAAATTCCTTGGCAGAAATATTTATGTGACATATGTGAACATGCATATCAATTTTAAGCTTCTCATAATGAGTTTTGACAGTGTTTTGAAAAGTGGGGCTAGAGGGTTCTGGAACTATTTTGTTGTTTGCAAACTTTTTATCTTGTGAAGTGGCCTCTTGTTTGAGTTGATATTTTGCAACTGGATGATCATTATGTAAAAATTATTTTTTGTCTCCATTCTCCCTACAATAATGTACTCCCTGGTATGATTTTAGAGCCTCATGATAAAATGGTGTTCCAAAAAGTGTCAAATTTTTAAACTCTAATGACAACCCATTTGTTATTTAGGCTTGAAATGTGTATAGCTCCATTTTCATGAAAAAAATGGCCATATGATGTGATATTTTAATGCATTTCGTGTATGGTAAACACCTCTCGAGTGCCAGTTTACAAAGTAGGCACTTCAATTTTAAGGGCTGGGAAAAACTTGAGGAAATGAGTTTTCTTTTGATAATCGATTATGATCCTACACAAGTTTTTGCAACTCAAAGTGTTTCGGTTTTCCTGCAAAGAATTTCCCCTACTTGGGTCGCAGTCGAAATTAAAATTTCACAATTTTCTAATGTTCAAATTGGAAATGTTTAAAACATTTTAAGTATTTTAAATATTCATATCAAGAAAAGGAGGGAAATTAGGGCATGTTTTAATATTTGATTTTTTATAAAGTCAAATTTTATAATCTATTTTATTCGCGATAACAGTAGTGTTGTCGTGAGCAAGTCTCACAGGGAAGTGGGGAGCCTAATGAAGGAGTTTGTATAATTCCTTAATTGAAACATCCTTGTTTAATGAATGGAATGCTATAAACGCAACAAACACACAAAGTAGATTTGTTGAAAATCCTTTAGAAATCTTTGATCAAATGAGATTGGAAGGTATGTAGCCCAATATTTCCCCTATGCATAGCAAAAATACATTGAGAGGGAAACATGTGGATGAGCAGGGAATGATGGAGTAGGGTATAAGCATCCAAAAAAGAATTGAGGATAGGGGAATTCAGTTGGAATTCTCTTTGCATGAGAGGAGGGATTTAAATAAACTAGGTATCACATCTCAAAACTCTTGAAAGGCTTGAATGGTGTAGCCAGTGAATATGTCAATGCAACATAAAGTAGGTTTGATACAAGGAATCATTCTACGTCATACCAAATCTCTGTCACCCTCAAGATTACATATCATATGCACATGCTTTCAAATTCAACATATCAAAAAAAAAAATTGAACTCAAAGGAAACACTAAAATGAAAGCAAATAGCTAGCTTGAAGCAAAAGAAACAACTCAAGCTACACAGGGAATTGGTTCATAGTTTTCTATTTCATGTTGAAAGGGATGGATTTGAAATTGTGAAGAAGATTTATGAATAGTCTACTAGCTTGTGAGAGCTAGGGCATACATCAACACAATGGCATAGCGGCATGGGGATTGGTCTCCCAGAAGAAATATTTTAAGCTTTACAAATACTTCACTTTATTGTTTTATGTTTTCCTCGTGAGCCCAGGTAGATTACTGCTTTCATCATCAAGTAGCAACAGGGAGGTGGGGATTGGCCATGGTGGGCCCAAGTGAAAATTTTAAAGTTTTCTAAGCTTTTAGAATGTGTCCAAGGCGGTGATTGCAATATTTTCACTTAAAATGAAAATATTTAATCTTGAGTGAAATATAAAGCATGGGGGCTAATATTTTAATAAAATATTTCCATGATCAGGTAAAATCAAAATCTATGGGTAAGTAAGTTAATTGCCTAATAAAACAAAGATAAAACTTTTATGTTGGGCATTAAAAGTTTAATGATGTGCAAAAATAAAAGTGAAAGGGGAATGGGAATTAAATCTATAAAGTGAATAATATATTCACTATGTGAAATGTTTTTGTTGGAGAAGAGCTTTTCATGTGGAGAGAACCAGTTTTCATGTAGTAGGGTTAAAACTAAAAGAGGAGATAAAATATTTTGCAAAAATGAATATTTTTTAACTATGGACTAAAGAGGAATGATGAATTTTCAAGCTCGAGAATATTTTTCTATTGAAGAGTAGTAGGTGCATGAAGAATGAATTAGAGTACAGATTAGGGATTTCTCTTCAGGCGGTGGGTAGTTATTCATGAACGATCGTGAGTTTTCTAAGTGTCTTCTTCTAATGAGCATTTAGGGTTTTCTTCCTCCTTAAGTGCAAATCTCTGATTCATTGTAGGGAGTTAGTTTTTTAGTAATTAACCACAAAGAATACTATAGTGTGAATACAAAACATTTCAAGGTTTTGTTTTAGGTTGGATTATATCAATACATTTGTATTTCTTATACCAATATTGGAAAATTAATACCGAATGGTGAAAATTCAAAACAATTTTCCTCTCGTATGTACTAGTTTGATAAGCTATGAAGAACATAATCAAGAGTTATTTTATTTTTCTCTCTTGAATTCCATTGGATGTTTAGTTTTTTTCATACTTATTGATTCAAGGAATTGATGTAAATTATTGAGTGAAGCTATTGGTTTATTTTAGGCTAAGTGCTAAGATTCTAATAAGAAGTTGTGGTTGAGAATAAAATGTTTATTTATTGTAATTCAGTAATGTCAAAGCTTAGATGATGATGTGTGTTCAAATTTTATCAAGTTGTATAGGTGTTGAATTTGACTCAATTCCAAGAATAAGGCACTGATCTATGTGTGCTATTCATGTTACACTCTGTTGGTTAATTCAATAGTTGATTAAAAATTTAAATCAAATTACTTATCAATCTTAGTTTTGTTTGTGTGTGGAATTTAATGTTATATATCTCATGTTTGAATTAGACGCTACCATGAAAGTCAACCAAACCTTTAGGGTATTATGTCTTTTAAACAATTAGAGGAGAAACTTATGTTTATAGTATGTTTTGTACTTTGGCAGACAAGAGTATCTATAAGCATACTATTAGGATTACCCACCCTGGTTTAACAGAGCTAGAAGTGTAGAAGGTTTCAGTCTCTTTGACTGAATCTTGTTCATTGGCCAAATAAAATCACTAAGTCTAGATATGAGAGAGTGACTACTTTTTGGGACTCATTTCATCTATTGATTTGGGAACCAACAGTTTGGCGACTCCATGGGGGACACATTAGAAGAATATCCATTTGGAAAGAGTCAAAAAATATGAATGACTGGTTCAAATTTTGAAGAAGTTCTAGAACTACAAATTGATATGTAGCAGCCCCAAATTGAAAAAACTGTGAAGTGACCCTACCAGAAGAACTCAGAGATATTATTTTCATTCATGATTTTTTTCCTTCCTTTAATGGTTTTCCTCTTGTTGAAGAGGTGGTGACTCTACTCTACAATTTATACACATGAAGTATTGTTGTTTGTTACTGTGACCTGAAAAATGTTCTATTCAAAGTTGTATTAACTAGAGATGTGAAGGTACATGGTTCTTTGCATACCTTCATTTGTTGGCCATGCCATATTGAATGCAATTGTTGTTCCTTTTAAAGTGTTGGTCTAAGTATTCACAAATTTTCTTGTATGGATGGTTAGAATGAATTTTTATATCCTAGGGATTTCTATTCACTTTCATTATCATATGTTTTAGTCTCAAGTTACCATCATATTAACAATTATCCTAGTGATCATTCATATTGTCATGGTTACGATTATGCACAATTAGTTAAACCTAGATTTGCATACATCTATGGATTACCAAAGGGAAGTAACCATGCCATTACAAACCTTAATGCATATTATCAAGAAGCTTTAGAAGTCTAATAATCCTCAAACAATTGACACCACAAAGTCCATGAACCCAAGTTTGAACAAGCCTAGGATAAGGGGAGAATGGAAAGTTGTGTTTAAAAGAGGAATTAAAGAGATGAAGAAAAGGCACCTGATGGCTATACAATCCCTACTAAGAGATAATGATACTAGATCTACTAGCCAAATCATTACACATTTTATCAATTTTGATCCGTTGTATGAGCAATTAGACTTGTCATTGATTGATTATAAGGTTAAAAGTATTGCAAGTCGATTCTATAAGAAGATGCCTAGATTTGATGGATACAATGTGTCTGAAGGAGATGCACATGTCCAATGTTTTTATAGCTTCATGGTGAAACATTCATTTGGAGATCGAGATATGTGGATGAAATTTTTGTTAGATCTCTTGAAGCTAAAGCTAGGTACCGGTAATTAAGTTTTCTTGAGAAGTCCTTCCCTTGTTGGGATAAACTAATGGAGGCTTATAGAAAAGAATTTGCAAAAGAACCTTCTAACCTTGTCACAAGGTTAAAGTAGCCTAAAAAACAAGATGAAAAGTCAAGCATTGCTTTCAGTCACAGGGCTATTGTTGCTCTTTCATTAATTCCTAAAAAAATTCAGACCTACTACCTCATATTGTATTCATATGTATTTTGAATCTCTTGAGAAGGGATCTAGTGCACTATTAAATGATTTTAAAATATTGAGTATACAGATGGCTTACACATGTTTAGATAATATGGAAAAACTGAGGAATGAATATGTACAAAGTATTTTGTCTTCAATTGTGGGTCAACATGTTGATGAAATCAACAGGTATGTGAAATCATCTGATTAGATGTCCTTAGATTCAAATAAAGACAAATGCATGCTTGAGAAGGAAGAAGTTAAGAATGATGAAATGTCTACCATTGATGATCAAAATAGTGAAAATGTTTGTCTCTATCCTCAACAAGATGTAAATGACCAACTCAATGATGACACCTATTCCAATGAAGAAATGTAGAAATATGTAGATTGTTATCATGAAAGCCGAAGAGTAAGAAAGAATGAGCAAATGGATAGGCTATCCTCTATGATAGATTATGACCATGCCTTTGACAAGGTTGCTAGTGATTCAATTTCCTATGATTGGGAAAACCTAGTTTATGATCAACCCTTTGAGTGTTCATATTTTGATGATGGTTATGTCATGGTATATCTTGATTTACAACTTGGTAATGCATCTGGTTCTAGTGGAAGTCAATAAGAGGAAGTGGTTGAATGAATGGATTAGAACAATGGTCTAATAAGCAGTGAACAAATTTCAAATCTATTGACCACTAAATATCAGAAATATACACATGGGAATAATCCTCAATTTTTGTGTGTTTCCCATATTGATTTTGATAGTGGTGATAATCTTCACTATGCAAGATATGATGCATGGGTATCTGATCTTCCTTTGAGTTATGAACCAATTGGTCAGCATGATGATGATCTGGATAGAGACACATGGCCATTTGATTGCAGTGATGCAAATTAAAAAAATTGTTTTGATGAGTTAGAAACAACAGATAACCATGAAATTTGTGTATCCAATGAGCTAAATCTTGATAATTTTATTGTATATTTGGACAAGTGTCTATTTCCTAACTTAGATAAGACTACTTATGAGTTTTTTCATGAGGATATGGGTGCGGATTTCAAAGAAAAAGTAGATTATTTGTTTGAACCAAAATTGCTCACTTTTGAACAAGCTTTGGATGTTGAAGATGTTGATATGTTATGTTTAGAAGATATCAAAGTAAGGGTGAGGATAGGTTAGAGATTCTTGATGATTCTCTACACCAACATGATGGGGGATAGTTACAATGTGCCCCAACATATGAGTGCATATCTTTATATACACTTGGAGATAGTTTGTATGATGTCCATTATATTTTGATTAGTTCTTATAATGGTTTCACCTTTGGCATGCAAACTAATAATCAGATTGAGCCTGATAGTACTAGCCATGTGGAAGAATACATGAGTGTTGCTATTTTCAGCTGGATGAAGTTTTAATAAAGTGTGGCAATGTGCAAAACATTGAAGAAGGTTGTTTTCAGCTTGACAATGATTTATATGATAAATATTATAGGTTGTTTCCAATGATAATCAATATTAAAGAGTATGCTTTATTTTTAGATGCTGGGTATTTTTAAATTTGTTGATAATGTTGTATATAATGGGTTGTTGGGAGATGCTAGCATTTTTAATCAAGCAAATTGTAGTGATGTTTTCAAATTAGCTTTAGTGAAATGTGATGAGATATTTTTCTATGATAGGGGTAAGAAGAAACCTACAGTTCTAGGTGGCCTTGGGCTATCAGATATGGTTTGACTTGTCAAACAAAAGTAGTAGGGGGCAGAGATGACCTTTTGACTCTATCCCCCAATGAAGTAGGTGCCTAGTTTGCTTCTCCCAGAGATCTAGATTCTTGCAATGCCCACAAGGGGAATACATCCCTAGTCAGAGCCACTATTTCCACCTTCAATTTTGTAAATTTAAAGTTCCCATATTCAAAAAAATTTCTCTGCACATTTAGAAATAGCCTTGAAAAATCTACTTAAGTGACCTGCTTTGAAGGGTCACAATTCAGAGCTTGTTGATTTTCAAGCCAAACCCCTTGGTGGAAAAAATTATGTGCCATATGTGAAAATGCATGTTAGTTTTCAGCTTCCCATAATTATTTTTGATAGTGTTTTGAAAAGTGAGGCTGGAGTGTTTTGGCATTGTTTTGTTGTTTGCAAACTCTTTGTCCTGTGAAGTGATCTCCTATTTTAGTTGATATTTTACAGCTGGATGATCGTCATGTCAAAAGGATTTTTTCTCTCCATTCTCCCTACAATAATGTACTCACTAGTATTATTTTAGAGCCTCATAATAAGATTTGATACTTTTACTAGGCCAAAAGAAAATGTAGTTTGCTCTATTTTCATACCTACATTTTTCAGAAAGTTTTCAAGGTGGTCAACTTTGACCTTCAATATCTTTTGAAGAATGATGATTTAAGGGAAGCCATCTTGCACACATACTCAGTGTTCCTAAATGACCTAGTATGTCTAGTGGTAGTTCCCCAGAAGATGATTTGATATTTTTTTCAAAATGGCACCTTGGTGAGTTCTAATTGGTTTTAAATAGGAACAGTTGTAGAAAAGTCTAAGTAGGCCACTTTGATGTTGAATATCTTTAGCCTCATGACTTTTTTGTTGAGGTTTTTATTGCACTTCATTCTTGGGTCAAGTTTCTACATTCTTTCTTAGTTACAAGGTCTCAAGATAAGTTATGGTGGGTTATTTAATCATTTTCTAATCGCGACAAGGCCAAAAATGGTGTTACAAAAAATGTCAAATTTTGCAAATATAAGGACAACCCATTTCTTGCTTTGGCATGGAATGTCTAGAGATCCATTTTCATAAAAAATTAAGGCCATATGATGTGTTTGTTTAAAGCATTTCAGGTGTGGTAAACACATTGTGGGGGTCGTTTACAAAGTAGGTACTTGAATTTTAAGGTCTGGGAAAAAATTGAGGAAATGAGTTTTCTTTAAATAATTGATTATTATCTTATGAAAGTTTTTGTCGCTCTAGGTGACTTGGTTTTCCTACAATGAATTTCCCCTAGTTGGGTCGTAGCCAAAATTAAATTAAATTGCTATTGTTTCCCCTAATGGTTTTACTATTTTTTCTAATGTTGAAATTGCAAATGTTTAAAATATTTGAAGTATTTTAATAATTATAAAAAAAAGGGGGGGAAATTAGGGCATGTTTGAATATTTGATGTTTTATAAAGTCAAAATTTATAATCTATTTTATTCACAGTAGCCTTGCTCGTGAGTCCACAACACGGCAGTGCTACTATGAGCAAGTCTCACGGGGAAGCAGGGAGCCTACTGAAGGAGTTTGTATAATTGCTAAATTGTAACATCTTTGTTCAATGAATGGAATGCAATAACTGCAACACACACACAAATTTTTTTGTTGAAAACCCTTTAGAAATCTTTGAGAAAATCAGATTGGAAGGTACACAATCCAATATTTCCCCTGTGCACAAGTAAAATACATTGAGAGGGAAACATGTGGATGAGCTAGGAGTGATGGAGCAAGGTATGAGCATCCAACAAAGAATTAAGGATGGGGGAATTCAGTTGGAATTCTCTATGCATGAGAAGAGGGATTTAAAGAAACTGGGTATCACATCTTAAAACTCTTGAAGGGCCTGAATGGTGCAGCCAGTGAACATGGTAATGCAACATAAAGTAGGATTGATAAGAAGAAATAGTCAGCTCTATACCAAATCTCGGTCGCCCTTAAGATTAAATATCATATGCACATTCTTTCACATTCAACATATCAAAAAAAAAATTGAGCTCAGAGGAAACACTGGAATGGAAGCAAATAGTTGGCTTGAAGCAAAAGAAACAACTCAAGCTACACAGGGAATTGGTTTGCAGTTTTCTGCGCCAAGCTAATAGGGATCAATTTGAAATTGTGAAGGAGATTTATGCACAACCCACTAGCTCATGAGAGCCAGGGCATACATCAGTACAAAGTCACGGGGGCACGAGGATTGGTCTCCAAAAAGAAATATTTTATGCTTTAAAAATACTTCACTTTATTGCTTTATGTTTTCCCCGTGAGCCTAAATAGATTATTGCCTCTGTCATCAAGCATCAATAGGGAGGTGGGTATTTTCCATGGTGGGCCCAAGTGAAAATTTTAAAATTTTCTAAACTTTTAGAATGTGTCCAAGGTCATGATTGAAGTATTTTCACTCAAAAGGAAAATATTTAATCTTTTGTGAATTATAAAGGATGGGGGCAAGTATTTTAAGAAAATATTTCCATGATCGGGTAAAATTAAAATGCACAGGTAAGTAAGTTAATTTCCTGATAAAACAAAGAAAAAAAAATTATGTTGGGCATTAAAAGTTTAATGATATGCAAAAATAAAAGTGAAAAGGGAATGGGAATTAATTTTGGAAAGTGAATAGTATATTCACTATGTGAATTTTTTTTGCTGGAGAAGAGCTTTTCACAGAGAGAACCAGTCTTCACATAGTAGGGTAAAAATTGAAAGAGGAGATAAAAAATTTTGCAAACAATGAATATTTTTTAACTGTGGACTAAAGATGAATGATGAATTTTCTGCCTGGAGAATATTTTTCTATTGAAGAGAAGCAGGTGCATGAAGCATGAATCAAAGTACAGATTAGGGCTTTCTCTTTAAGTGGTGGGAAGTTATTCATCAATGGTCCTGAGTTTTCCAAGTGTCTTCTTTTGATGAGCATTTAGGGTTTTCTTTCTCCTTAAGTGCAAATTTTTGATTCATTGTAGGGAGTTAGTTGTTTTGTAATTAGTCACATATAATACTATATTATGAATACAAAACATTTCAAGGGTTTTTTTAGGTTGGATTATGTCAAATACATTTGTATTTCTGATAGCATTACTGGCAAATTAATACCAAATGATTAAAATTCAAAACAATTTTTCTCTCCTATGTATTGGTTTTATAAGCTATGAACAACATAATCAAGAGTTATTTTATTTGTCTCCATTGAATTCTAGTGGATGTTTAGTTTTTTTCATGCTTATTAATTCAAGGAATTGATGTAAATGCTTGAGTGAAGCTATTGGTTTATGTTAGGCTGAGTGCTAGGATTCTGATAAGAAGTTGTGGTTGAGAATAAAACGTTGATTTACTATAATGCAGTAATGTCAAAGCTTAGATGATGTTGTGTGTTAAAATGTTATCAAGTTGTATAGATGTTGAAGTTGACTCCATTTGAAGGATAAGCCACTGATCTATGTGTTCTATTCATGTTATATTTTGTTGGTTAATTTAATAGCTGATTATAATTTTAAATCAAATTACTTATCAATCTTAGTTTGTTTGTGTGTGGAATTTAATGCTACATCTCTCATGTTTGAATTAGACACTACCATGAAGGTTAGCCAAACATTTAGGGTACTATGTCATTTAAACAATTAGAGGAGAACCATTTTTTTATATTATATTTGATACTTTGGCACAAACGAGTATCTACAAGCATACTTTTGGGATTACCCTCCCTAGTTTAACTTAGCTAGAAGTGTAGATGATTTTAGTCTGCTTGACCGAATCTTGTTCACTGGCCAAATCAAATCACTGAGTCTGAATATGAGAGAGTGGCTACTCTTTAGGACTCATTGCATCTGTTGATTTGGGAACCAACAAAGCCAAATGTTTTTGACATTCAAAAGTTGGTATTTCTAAAAGGACCTTATCGCAAGTAATGGTTGAATGTTCTTTCTCAAGAAGGGTTTCGCTAGGTAAAGGGGAACAACTAATATATTCATGACCTTCATCGATTTTCTTATAACATCAAAGTATCTACTTCACAACTAGGAGAGATACTAGGAGAAAAAATGTTGTTGTCATGATTACCTATGGTTGTGTTATCCTATTTATCAATGTTGTGTCCACTAAGAGAGGTAAGAGGAGAGAAATAAATAGGATTCTCAAAACTCTCATTGATTGGTTCTTCTACCAAAATATCTTTGTCACCAGGGTATGTGCAAGATTAATGATGGGCCAAAAAGTGGCGATATGATGGGTTTGTGTACGGTATGTGGGTGACGACTTTTTTTACCCAAAATTGATGAAACAAAAAGGGTTTTTAAAGGAGATTCTTAGCTTTCCACCAATATAAATTATGCTTTACTTTGAATTTAATAAATAATTATTATTCATTTTCTATTTGAATTATGACTAAAGTCTTGATTGATAAACTAATTGAAAAAATATATATATTTCAAATGGTGTCACTTTTTTTGAATATGAAACATGCATCACCTCCTATACTTCACATACTATAGGATTAAAAATTAAAAAATTCAGGAAGTTTTGACCAAGTTAATGTGGTCATACATACGAGTTTTTATATTTTCTAAAAGTTGTAATAAAAAAATCATAATTAATTATTTACTTTAAAAAAAAATACAAAAAGATATGCATCACATCGAGACATGAGTACTCTACTTGTATCTAAAATCTTATAAAAAAAATATTATTTTATTGTGGTTAAGGTGGTCAAACAAACACCTTCTTATTTTTTCCCTAAAATTGAAATTTCAAATTTTCACCAAATAGATTTAAAAAAATAAAATCTAGGAGTTTAGAAACTACATTCAATTTTCTATAAATTCTTTTCTTACATATTTTTGAAATAATATAGATAATGAGTATGTGCAGGATCATGATGGGCCAAAAAGTGGCAATATGATGGGTATGTGTAGGGTATGTGGCTGACAACTTTTTTTTACCCAAAATTAATGAAATGAAAAAGAGTTTTTAAAGGAGATTCTCAAATTTCCATCAATATAAATTATGTTGTGAATTTAATAAATAATTATTATTCATTTTCTATTTGAAGCTTTCAAATGGGTATCATATTTTTGAATCCAAAACATGTGTCACATTCTATGCTTCACATACTATAGAATTAAAAAAAAAATGAATTTCATAAATTTTTGACCAACTTGAAGTGGTTAGACATACAATTTTTTATATTTTTTAAAAGTTGTAATAAAATTGATAATTAATTATTTGGAAAAAATTACAAAAAAAGATGCATCACATCGGGACATGAGTCATCTACTTATATCTAAAATCTTATAAAAAAATATTATCAGTTTATTGTGGTTAGGGTGGTCAAATAGACACCTACTTATTTTTTCCCTGAAATTTAAGTACTACTGCATTGAAATTTCAAATTTTCACAAAATATTTAAAAAAATAAATAAATAAACATAGTAATTTAGAAACTACATTCAATTTGCTATAGATTCTATTCTTACATATTTTTGAAATAATATAGATTACTTATTCAAATTTTTACATCAAGTTGCCTAACTCTGATTTTTATGAATTTTTCGCCACTTAAGGGCCTATTTTTTGAATGATGATCCTGCACATACCCTAACTTATTCAAATTTTTACGTCAAGTTGTCTAACTCTATTTTTTCTAAAAAATTTTCCACTTAAGGACCTTTTTTTTCCATGATGATCCTGCACATACCCACCAATAGGAGAGATATTACGAGAGGAACAAGTATGATCATTAGGAATGTCCAAGGTTGTAGTCTCTTTCACAAAAAACACTCTCATAGGGAGGGGATAGGAAATTTTTCTTAGCACGTCTAACTATGCAAGACACTAAAATTGTGTGAACAAAAATGAAAAGCACAGGTAGCCATTTCATGCAATGTTTTAGCAATGTAAACAATGTATATCAAAATATGCAAGACCCTTATATCCAATGTATGCAAAACTTTAAAAATGTAAACAATGTATATGCAAGAATGAAAAGAACTTTTATCAAACTTATGCAAATTTTTATGAATAGAAACATTGTGTATGCAAAAGTGAAAAGTACTTTTATCCATGTTATGAAAAACTTAAAAAATGTGAGCATTTTTAGATCTAATGATGCTTGTAAATGAAATGATTTCAAAAATGACAACCCTAAATTGATGTTTTTGAGCTAGATGCATAAAACAAATGTTCCCAAAAATTTCTAGACAAAGAGTATATTATACTAGGATGCCTAGGAAGCACAAAAATGAGGTTTTTGATGATGTAATAGATAGTGAAAAATCTGGACAACGACTGATACCCTAGAATGGCGAATGAGTCCCAATAAGGGTTTTTTGCAAAATTTTCAGAAAATTTCAATGGATTTTGATGCTTTTGATGTTGTAAAATGGAGACCTAAGATGAAAGTGGAAAATTGAAAAAAAAATCAATGATTTTATATGCCAAAAATGAAACCTACATGCACTTTTCATGAATGCAAAATTTGAAACCTAACATGCAAATTAATCTATGAAAACCATAATGCAAGGTCAATGCAAGATAGATCTATGATGAAGGACTCCAAATAAGAAAAGAAAAGTATTCTAAAGTCAGATTCACCAAAATGTTAAAAAGGATTTTGGCACCCTAATTCTTTTTTAGCACTTCTAGGATTTTTCACCTAAAAGGAGAAAGAAGGGCCAAAATGGGGAATTGTCACACTCAAAACTAATGCAAGAGTAGATGAAATATGAATGAAATGTTCCTAGATGAGATGAAAAGAACTGATAAAATCTATTCATTATTAAATGAAAACTATTGAAATGCAACTTGTTGGAAAACACATTGTGATATGCAAAAACACCTAGAAATGAAAGCAAAATGTAACAAAATTTGATGAAACTGAAAGTGTGCACTTGAGAACTTGATGGAGATTGGAAATGACATATGGAATGATACTGATATTAAAAATTTGGCCTATTGGGAATCATTCCCCATTTTTGGTGAATTAGTCCTACTTTTGAGAAACTATCCTGGATCCTGTTTCAGACAAATGGGTATCCAAAACTGTAAAGAACAATTTTTAGGCATGGAAATGGGACTCATTCACTAATAATGGTGAATGAGTCCACTTTTGAATTTCTAAAAATGAAAAAGTGGAAACAGAATCCCTCAATCTACTCTTCAGTTCTTGGCAAGTGTTCGCCTCCAAAAGTCTGATTTTTCAACATGAAAGTGACTTCTTGTTGATATTTTGAATTTTTCATAAAGGAAATGTCTTTAAAAAAATTTCAACTTGATCTTCAATGATTTTCAAGCCTCCAAGATACTTAAATCTACAAACACACAAGAAGAGAAGGAGAAGTATTGGATGTTAGGGCATGGGGGTTTGCCTTGGTCAAAACCCTTTTAGGTAATTAAACCAAATGAAGAGATACTATGAAGAATGAACATGAAATGAAGGGATTAATAACCTACCATGATGATTGACCTTGATTTTCTACAACAAAAGATGAAGATTCAGTCCTTGAATGTGTTTGGAAGCTATCTTGGTGACTTAGAATATAAAAACCCTAACTTGCTTGACTTGAGGACATGATGAATGATGAATGAATGATAAGAGATGTGAATTAGGGTTTAAAGACTTGATTTTATAGGAAATTCCCCTAATTGTCTCATTAATTGGATCCTTGAGGTTGACATGAAAGAATAATAAACTTAAATTATAGTTTCTCCCACTCAAAACTCAAAAATGACCCAAATGGGACTAATTCGCCAGCTTGGGTGAATCAATCCCACCTAGCAGGGACTCATTCACAAAAAATGGAAAATTAGTCCTAGAGGGGCCTATTTGCTAGCTTGGTTGTTGGGGAATGAGGAAATTAGGTTTATATGGTGCCTTTGTCAGGTATTTCATCAAATTATGCCTCAGGATGCATGATATGGGGTAATAGAGGCCTATTAGTGATAATGTAAAGGGTGGATAAGGCCAAGGACATAAAGTTCAATGTGAAAGTGTGATTAAATACACTTTGGATCATTAATATAAGGTCCATATAGCCTAGAAAGGCACAACATCTAATGTGAATGTGTAAGGAACATTACAACACTAGATTATCATTAAGTTTAATTTGCAATCCTTCTAGATTAGTGTAATAATGCTATTAAATACATTTAATAATGCTAAATTAAGGGAAGATAGGTTCATTAAGTCTAGAGAGGCATGAAATCCTTTTACAAAACTTTACAACACCTTTACAAGACATCACTAAATGCATTTGAAAGTGTCCAAGACCTAGTGTGGATGTGAAAAACATCTCATAACACTAGATCAAGGCCTTATTAAGTCAAATTTATCATCAATTATTCCCCAAATCAAGCAAGTTGCCTTTTTTCTATGGTATAATAATCCTAGTGATTATGGTAGAGTGCATTTGGGAAATAATCATTTTTGCAGCATTGTTGGAGTGGGAGATGTCAAGATCAAGATGAAGGAAGGACAATATATCCTACTAAGAGAGGTTAGGCATGTACTGGAAATGTGCATGATCCTGATCTTTGTAGGACGGTTGGATGATGAAGGCTATTTTTTAAGCTTTAAAAAAGGTGGCTAGAAAATCAGCAAAGGAGTATTGGTCATGGATAAAAGACCCAAGACTAGGACTTTGTATACATTGATAACAATGATATAAAGATTAGATATGGTTGTCGTTGTGAAAGAAGTAAACTCAACAGATCTATGGCATAGGAACTTGGGTCATATGAGTGAGAAGGGTCTAAAAATCCTCATGGGAAAAAAATTGCTACTAGGTTTGAAATATTATAATCTTGATCTTTGTGAGCATTGTATTTATGATAGGCAATGAAGAGTTTCATTTCTTAGAGATGGTCATGAAAGGAAGAAATTTTGGTTAGAATTGATACATTCAGATGTATTTGGGCCTATTAATATTAAACCATTAGAAGGAGCACCATACTTTGTAACATTCATAGATGATGCATCTAGAAAGGATTGGGCCTACCCCATGAAAAGCAAAGATGACGTATTTGAGATATTTCAAAAGTTCCATGCTATTGTTGAAAGAGAAACTAACAAATTTCTCTAGTGCTTGAGGACAAGCACTAGTGGAGAATACTGCTCAAATACATTCAAGGAATATTGTAATAGGTTTGGAATTAAGCACGAGAAGATTGTCCCTGATAATCCTCAATAGAATGGTGTTGCAGAAAGGATTAATTGCACTATCATGGAGAAGGTGGGGAGTATGTTGTCAAATTCCAGTTTAGAAAAGAATTTTTGGGCATAAGCAATGAGGACAAAATGTTATCTCATAAATCGATATCCTACTATAGCCTTGGATGGTAGCATTCCTAAACAAGTTTGGACTAGTAAGAAGGTGAATTATTCTCACTCCAGAATCTTTGGATGTGAAGCATTTTTGCATATTCCCAAAGAGAATAGAACTAAGCTAGATGATAAATCTATGAAATGTATTTTCTTGGGATATGTGGATGGTGAATTTGGTTATCATATATGGGATCTAGTTAAACATAAGATTATTAGAAGCAAGGATGTTATATTTAATGAGTTAGAGATGTTTAAGAGGACTATAGAAAATTTGGAGGTTAAGAAAATTGTTGATAGGTTTAAAGAACAACAAGAAAATGTCCCACCAATGCAAGAAAATGGGCAAGAAGATCAAGAGTATGATGAAAAAAAGAGGAGAATGTGGAACAACAACACGAATAAACCTTGTAGAAGCCTTTACAAGAGATTGAACCTAAAAAACCAATGCCACAATTGGTTCGCAGAGCCACTAGGCCTCATAAGCCCTCACAAAGGTATACACCCTCAGACTATATTTTGTTAACTCATGAAGGTGAACCTAATAGTTTTCAGGAAGCTTTTAAAGATGAGCACAACAAAGAATGGAAGAAAGCGATGGAGGAAGAGATGAACTCCTTGCTGGAAAATAGAATTTGGGAGTTGGTAAAGCTTCCAAAAGGAAGAAAAGCCCTACAAAACAAATGGGTGTACAAGATCAAGCATTTGGGTGACAAGAAGAAGGAAAGATACAAAGTAAGGTTAGTAGTGAAGGGATTTTCTTAGAAAGAAGGTATTGAAATCACAAAAATATTTTCACCTATTGTTAAAATGGCATCCATTAGAGTTATTCTTAGTCTTACTGCTACTTTATACTTGGAGTGTGAACAATTAGATGTAAAAACAACCTTCATTCATGGAGATTTTGAAGAGGAGATTTACATGGAGCAGCCAGAAGGATTCAAAATAAAAGGTAAAGAGAACTTGGTTTGTAGGTTGAAGAAGAGTCTCTCTGGGTTGAAACATGCACCTTGCTAGTGGTATAAAAAAATTGATTCATTTATATTGGAGCATGCTTTTAATAGACTAGAGGTTGATCATTATGCCTACATCAAGAGATATTATTATGGAAATTTCATTATGTTACTTTTATATGTGGATGATATGTTAGTTTTTGGACATGATAAGAATATGATTAACAAGTTAAATAAGGATTTGGGCAGTTAGTTTGCAATGAAATATTTGGATCTAGCACAAAAAATATTAGGCATGAACATCATTCGTAATAGAAAGGAGAAAAAATGTGGCTATCACAAGAAAAATATATTGGAAAGGTGTTGGTAGATTTAATATGAAGGATGCCAAGCCAGTTGGTACACCTCTTGCTTCTCACTTCAAATTGAGTGCCGATTTTTTCCGTTGTGATGACAAGGAGGAGGAAATGAAAAAAATTCCTTATACTTCAACAGTTGGTAGCTTGATGTATTCCATGGTATGCACTCATTCAAATATTGCACATTTAGTGGGAGTAGTGAGCAAGTTTCTTGCAAATCCTAGCAAACAACATTAGCAAGCAATAAAGTGGGTTTTCAGGTATCTCAAGGGTACTAGTCATTACTGTTTGTGTTTTAGCAATACTGATATGGTGCTTGAAGGATTTATAGATGTAGATATGGCTAGAGATGTGGACACTAGAAAGTCCACCACTAGTTATTTGTATACATTTGTAGGTGTTGCAATATCTTGGGTATCCAAGCTACAATGAATAGTAGCTCTCTCCATAATAGAGCTAAAGTATATAGCTATGGAAAAAGCTTACAAAGAGATGTTGTGGATGCAACAATTCTTATGAGAGCTAGGAATAAAATATGACAAGTATGTGCTATATTGTTATAGTCAGAGTGCCACTCACTTGGCGAAAAACCCATCTTTTCACTCACAAACCAAACATATTCACTTGAGGTATCATTGGATTTGACATGTGTTGGAGGAAGGAAAGTTATCCTTGGAAAAGATCCATATAGATAATAACCCTACTAATATGCTCACTAAAATTCTACCAAGAGAAAAGCATGAGCTATGTAGAGACATGGTAGGCTTGGGAGTGACTTGATGATTACAGCTTGTTTAGAACCCTTCATTTGCTTCAAGTGGGAGAATGTTGAACACGTGAGATGATGGAAATAAAGGTGTCGAATAAAGCTTATAGAGAAAGTAGATCACCTACATCAAACAACATTCAATATGGAAGTTTCTACCACTAAACATCATCAAACAAAGCAGTCAGGGCAAGATAAACATTTAAGATAGAAACTTCCTCGCTGCCACCGACCTGCAGATAGACCATGTGAGTTGAATGTAGAAACATGTGATTTTGAATAAAATCTAGGAGTCAATAGAATTCTAAAACCTCTATTTATAGAGGAATCTTTAATCAATTTTTTGGGCAAGAAAAACAAAAGAAAAAAAGGTTGTGTTTATTGTGCATCAACATTCAATTTTTGAGCTCTTTTGTCATATATTGCTATGTGTGTTCATAGTGCCTTTTTTTTGTTAGTTTTATGAGCATGTTTTATGTACTTTTTTTTGCTATGTTCCTTTGTTTTTGTTATTCTGATTGTTTGCACTTCTGTATAGTTTGTTATCGATGTAACCACACAGATTCTCTATTCAAGTCCTAACAAGAAAAATCTAACCATCTATGTAAGGAAATCTAGATGTTGTGATCGTCAGAAGAGATGGAAAAATTTTAATTAGCCAATACGCTATTTGTGTGAACTTTGGTTAGAATTTTCATCAGCCTCCCTAGTTTTCAATCTTCCAGAGGTCGTGAAAAAGGTGGCAGATGGTTTTTTTATTTTTAAAAACTTTGGTTGAATTTTTCATTAGCATCCCATCTTTTAAGCCTTCTTCCATCCATGAAAAAAGTGTTGGAGGCAGTTCTTGGATGCCTTGGGAATATGGTGGCATATTTCCCATCGCGTGGACAGAGAAGGCCACCGAAATTAAATGCTACTTCACATCAACATTAATTGTTGTATGCTTTCCATGTACTAGCAATGGTTATAACAACACCTTGCATTTAATAGCTCGGGGAACATAGCAAATGTTTGCAAAAAAATTGATAAGGCATCATTGAGTGTCATTTTTTTGCTATACCTGCTATCAGAGCCATGAGCGATGAGGGTAAGCTTCTGTGAGGGTGCAAGTTCGATCAAATTTGGTTCAGCTTCTGCAAAGGTGGTTGGAGGTTATTTTATGTTTTTTGCATGGGGCAATGTTTGCAAAAGAAAATGAAAAGTGTCACCTGTGATAATTTTTTTCCCTTTTTTGTGCAAGAAAGCTAGCAGGAAGAGGTGCATATTGAGAAAACCCTTTGCGATATTGTTTCATTTGTGGTTCATGGATTGTGGAAGGCTATATTGTTTTATTTACGATAAGGTATTGTCAATTATCTCAAATTTTGATAAGATGTTGTTGAGAAAACACTATATAGTTTGTAAAAATGAATATTCTTTCGTTTATGGTTCATGTTTTGTGTCTATGGTTTTGCATGGGTTTGTTACTATGATTTTTTGTGGGTTTCTCTTTATGGCTTCAATTTTTTGGCTATGTTTGCAACAAAATAAAATTATTGATGTTATGCAAGTTTTGGCAGGCTTCAAGAAACAAGGAAGCCTGGAGAAAGCTAGCAGAAAGAGGTTTGTTTGAAGCAAGTGGGAAGAGATGCATATCGAAAAAACCTTTTGTGATATTGTTTCATTTGTGGTTTTTGGTTTGTGGTAGGCTATATTTTTTTATTTGTGATAAGGTATTGTTGATTGTTTCAAATTTTGATAAGGTGTTGTTGAGAAAAGACTATATTATTTGTGAAAATGAATATTGTTTGGTTTAAGGTTCATGTTTTGTGGCTATACTTTTGAATGGGTTTGGAACTATAATTTTTTATGTTTTGTGGGTTTCTCCACCTAGGTCAGTGTTCAAACCAATATTGTTTGATTTATGGCTTTCGTTTTGCGGTTATGGTTGCAATGGAATAAAATAGTTTATGTTATATAGTTTATGTTAGATCCCATCGGGAATTGTTGGTTATTGTTCTCTGGCTTAGGCTATATTGTTTCATTTTCAAAAAGGTGATTTTGAAAAGGCTATAAATCGTTTCAATTTTCAATAAGGTTCTGCTGAGAAAATAGTATATTATTGTATGGGTTTGTTACTATCAATTTTTTGTGGGTTTCTCTTTATGGCTTCTGTTTTATGGCTATGTTTGCAACAGAATAAAATTGTTGACATTATGTAGTTTTTGTCGATTGTTGTTGTCTAGCTAGGGCTATATTGTCTCATTTTCGATAAGGTTTTGTTGAAAAGGCTATATTGTTTGAATTTTTGATAAGGTGTTGTCGAGAAAAGACTATTGTTTGTTAAAAGCAATATTGTTTCATTTATAGTTGGTGTTATGTGGCTATAATTTTGCATGGGTTTTGTGGCTATGGTTTTGTGGGTTTCTCCATCTGGGTCGTTGTTGAAACCAATATTGTTTGATTTATGGCTTCCATTTTGTGGTCATAGTTGCAATAGAATAAAATAGTTAATGTTGTGCACTTTATGTTTGAATACATTAGATATTGTTGATTACTTTTCTCTGGATTAGATTAGGCTATTTTGCTTCATTTTCGACAAGGTGTTGTTGAAAAGGCTATATTGTTTCAATTTTTGACAAGGTTCTCTTGAGAAAGAAGTATATTTTTGGATGAGTTTGTCACTGTTAATTTTTGAAAAGGTGTTGTTGAAAAGGCTATATTGTTTCAAATTTTTATAAGGTTTTGTTGATAAATGAGTATATTTTTGCATCGGTTTGTTACTGTGAATTTTTGTGGTTTTCTCTTTATGGCTTCCATTTTGTGGCTATGTTTGGAACGAAATGAAATTGTTAATGTTATGCAGGTTTTGTTGATTGTTGTTCTCTAACTTGGGCTATATTGTCGCATTCTCAATAAGGTGTTGTTGAGAAGTGTTTCAATTTTTGTTAAGGCGCTATTGAGAGAAGACTATATTGTTTGTTAAAAGCAATATTGTTTTGTTTATGGTTGGCATTTTTTGGCTATCGTTTTGCATGGGTTTTGTGGCTATGGTTTTGTGGGTTTCTCTATCTAGGTTGTTGTTATATAGTTTATGTTTGATTCCATTGCACATTGTTTATTATTGTTCTCTAGCTTAGGCTATATTGTTTTATTTTTGATAAGGTGTTGTTGAAAAGGCTATATTATTTCAATTTTTGATAGGGTGTTATTGAAAAGGCTAGATTCTTTCAATTTTTGATAAATTTCTATTCAGAAAAGAGTATATTTTTTGCATGGGTTTGTGACTATGATTTTTTGTTGGCTTATTTTTATGGATTTCATTTTCTATCTATGTTTGCAAAGGAATAAAATTGTTAATGTGATGTAGTTTTTATCGATTGTTGTTGGCTACCTTGGGTTATATTTTTGCATCAGTTTGTTACTGTGCATTTTTTTGTGCTTTGTACAATCAACAATGTGTATATATGTGCATCTAACTTCATATATATATATATATATGTGTGTGTGTGTGTCTGTGTGTGTGTGTATGTATATATATATATGTATATATATGTGTATATATATATGTATATATATGTGTATATATATATGTATATATATACATATATTTATATATATATATGTGTGTATATATATACATAGATTTATATATATGTGTATATATATGCATATATATGTATGTATATATGTATATATATGTGTATATATATGTATCAATATATGTATATGTATATATAAAGTCCACAACATTTCCTATTTTGCTACATTGCAACCATTCATGCTAAATGGAAGCCATAAATGAAACAATATAGCCTAAGGTAGACAACAATAGGCAACAATGCCTTATGCAAAACAACATGAACTGCATAACATTAACTATTTTATTCCATTGGAACCATTGCCACAAAACACTCAAAATCATAGTTACAAGCCCTTGCAAAACCATCACCACAAAATCCAGATCATATATAGCTCCATTGCCATAAAACACTAAAAATCATAGTTACAAACCCATGCAAAACCATCATCGCAAAAGTTGAACCATATATAGTTTATGTATACATGTATATATGTATATATGTGTATATATGTATATATATAAATATGTATATATGTATATATGTATATATATGTATGTATATATGTATGTATATATGTATATATGTATATATATTTATATAGATGTGGTTGTAACATAATAAAACAATTATCCTTATATAGTTTATGTTAATTTCCATAAGGCCATGTTGATTGTTGTTATCTAGCTTTAATATAGTTAATGTTATACAGTTTATGTTGATTTTGACAGGGCATTGTTTAATGTTGTTGTCTGCCTTAGCCTACCTTGTTTCATTTTCAATAGGGTGTTGTTGAAAAGGCTATATCGTTTCAAGTTAATGTTATACAGTCTATGTTGATTATTTTTCCCTAGATTGTTAGCTGATGGGTTGTTTATGTGTACTTTGGTCAGAATTCTTGTTGGCCTTCCTAGTTTTTAAGCTTTCTGGTAGCCATGAAAAGGGTGGTGGATGTTTTTTTTAGTTCTATTTGGAAATTTTTCTAGCCTCCCAATTACTCATCTACCTTCTCATTTTTTAAGCCTTCTAAGGAGGGTGGAAAAGGTGAAAAAGGCAGTTGGCACACATTGGGGGCAAGATGGTGGATTTCCCGTCACGTGGATAGAGAAGGCCATCAAAATTAAACACTGGTTCGCACCAACATTAATTGTTGTATGCTTTCCGTGTAATGGCATGGTTGTAATAGCACCTACCATTTATTCATTTTTGGCTTCCATTTAGTGGTCATGGTTGCAACATAGTGAAATAGTTAATCGTGTGCAGCTTATGTTATTTTCCATAAGTCATTGTCAAGTGTTTTTGTCTAGCTTGGGTATAGGGTGATCCCACAAAGTTGGTTTACAATTTTTAGGAGATTCTGTTTTTTTTTAAATCACATATTTTTAGAAAATGTAATGATTTAAGCCTTAAAAATTCTAATTCAAGAGTGTTTGATCAATCTACCTTAGATCAAACTCCCTTGGATGGAACCCCACTAGTTTTAAACCATACATGTAACAGAGTCTCCTTTACACCTATCAAAATGCTAATAAAAAATCCACTTTTGATTTACCTTTTGGGGGATCAAATGAATTCATTTAAAAAAAAAAAATTGTAAGTATGTAGTCCTTATTATAAGATTCCCAAAAATTATACTTTTAAATAAATTTAATTTTATTATTATATTTATTTTTTATTTCTTGTGAATGTACGTTTTTCACCAAAAATCAAGCTCTCTGTTCTGCACATGGAAAAATAGAAGATTATCAAAACAAATTGAAAAAGATGAGTGCACCAGATATTAAAGTCCTTGATCCAACAAATAAAAGATTGAATTTTGATACATACAAAAAAATTTGTGTTATAGAGTCTGCCTATGTCTAAATTGTAATTGGTTTGACTTTGAAACTTGATTGAGGAAAAAATATTCAATAAAACACTATCAAACCAATTGGAAGCACTATATATCATTTTTACAAATCTAAATTTGAAAAAATTAGAATTTTATCCTTTATGGAAAAAAATATATGTGTTATACGGTGAGCGCCACTCCTTAAAAATGATGTTTACTGAAAAAACTAGTTTTAAAAGGAGATGGGAAAAGAAGTGCAATCTGATTCCAAAAAAATTGAAAAATTAATATTTAGAATCTACAGAAAAAATGTCACAAATCACTATTATTTATCATCGTCAAATTCCTAACGATTTAGCTGCTATAGCTTCCCGAAAGTGAAGATTTAGTTAGAAAAAATCAGTTCAGTGTCTAGTTTGGCCAAAAATTGTAAACTAGTACTGTGCGATCACCCTATATTGTTTCATTTTTTATTGCAAAGTCTTGGGAAAAGTATTTGACTTCTCCCTTGAATATCTTCAAAAAGGTTTTCAATACATTTTATGTGGCAACTAGCATTCCTTATTATGTTTAATATAAAGCCAATTGTTGTAAGAATTCTTTTATGAGAATGAAACAAATAACAACTTTGTTTCCAAATAAATAACTATCTTCTCAAAACAATAAATATGAATGTTTTGTTTAATATATAATTCTTATTAAAATGAGTTCCAAGCATGGTTCATATGGTACTTAATTAGCATAACAAGGTGTTGAGAGTCAAAGATTTAGCCATCAAAACTCAGAATAAACACCTTAAGGGTCAATCAAGAGCAGACATATATATATATATATATATAAATATATAAATATATATTTATATACATATTGTTATATCTAAATAGATGTGTATACCATATTCTTTCCTTGCTTTGCAACTCCTCCCATTCAAACTTATGAAGAGAGAAAACATCCCACGGACTGAATTTTCCCTCATTTAACTCAACGAGAAGGCTATGAATTCAAATATTTTGTTGCATATAATATATTGCCTAGTCCAAAGCAAGGCATTATTATAGCCAGTAAAAGGTTTTAATTCATAGCCTTCTCATCCAGTCAATTGAGGGAAAATGTGGTGTGGATGTTAGCTCTATTGAATGTTGGATGGTATCAACATTAATTGTTCTATGGTTTGCGTCTATTGGCGATGGTTGTAATAACAATTATCATTTATTCATTTGTGGCTTTCATTTTGTGGTTATGCTTGCAACATAACTATATGAATGTTTTGTTTAATATGTAATTCTTATTGAAATGAATTCCATTCATGGTTCATATGATCCTTAATTAGCATAATAAGGTGTTGAGAGTCAAAGATTTAGTCATGGAATTTCAGAATAAAGACCTTAAGGTTCAATGAAGATGATCTTGGTAGTTTTGCTTATAATAATATGTTCTGAATTCAATTATTGGAAAATAAAATGACTCAAAGGTGCATATGTGTTTCTCTTGTTAGTTGATATGTTGCATTACACTTTTATAGACCTTGCATTTAATACTTGTTGAAGTAGTAAACTAGTTTATGCTATTTTCCATAGGGAATTGTTGATTGTTCTTCTGTGGCCTTGAATAAATTATTTGATTTATGGTTTATGTGTGGTCACAACGGTTGCAAAGTAATAAATCGATTCATGTTATTCTTGATAAGGCATTCTTAGCTATTTTTTTGTGTGTTTAAGGATGATTCTTATTTTTCTAGGCCTTAATAAGGATTTGTTAGAATGGCAGTCTATATATTAAGTGTGAGATGAAACATTGGTCTTTCTATTAATTACAGTGGTAGACCAAAAATACATTTCCCACCACTATAGTCAATGGTGATATCGATGCTTTTAATTACACTTGATGTAGAGGCTGATGTGGATATAAATGTTGTATGCATCTAATTTCACATAGATACATAAAAATACAATCCAACATCATGCATTGGATGCATATCTAGCAATTTGTTGATTGGAAATATACATAGTAAAAAATTGCATGTACAAATGTATGTACATGGGATTAGATGTAGACAATATACACTCTTCCTGCTTGCTTCAATACACCTCTCCTCGGTAGCTTTCCTGAAAAAAATGGAAAAAAATTATAACATGAAACACTTTTCTTTTTCTTTTGCAACCATTTCCCCATGCAAAAAACACAAACTAACCTCTAACCACCTACACAGAAGTGGTTGTTATATAGATATATCCATAGGTGGTCTTCATACAAAAGAATTTTGTCTACGTCTAATGTGAGTTATACACAGACCTACAAATAGGAAATATCAAATCAAACAGAACAAAATGGGCCTTCTCTCAACCCTATCATATTGGGTCATTGAGCTAGATGGACGATCACCAAACCCCCGAGCAAGAACATACAATGTTCACCACTCTGAACAATGGTCAAATCAATCTTCCTTATTACACTTACTATACAATCTATCATTCTAACAACTCCTTTTTTAAGGCTGAAAGAAATAATAACTAAGAAGTTGTATTTAACACATGCAATACATATATATGGAGCTGCAAAACAAAATCTACACCGATATATATATATCAAGTTAGGTGCACATATGTATGCATTGTTGATTGTACTCTACAAAAGACACATGAGAAACACGCAGAAAAAACCCACAATAAAAACACAAATTCACAGTAACAACCCAATGCAAAAATAAACAATATTGCTTTCCACCCATCGTGACTACATGGAAACCATAAACGAAACAATATAGACTAAGCTATAGATGAAAAATCAACAATTCCCTTTGAAAAATAACGTAAAGTGTTTTTGAAAGACTCAAGTAACATTTTTTTCAATATGCACCTCTTCCCACAACTCCTCCCGCTTGCTCCAAATGCGCCTATCCCCACTTTCCTTCTCTCTACTCACTTCTTTCTCCACTACCTGCAAAAAAAGGGGAAATAATTATCACAACTAGTACTTTTGTACTACTTTGCAACCATTGACCCATGTAGAAAAGAGAGAATAACCTCCAACCACCTTGATAGAAATTCCATAGCTAGTGATCATGCTTGCACCTTTAGAGAGGCTTGGCCTCCTCACTCATGACTATCTAAAAAGGTGCATCAAAAACCATGAATGAAACAATATAGACTAAGCTATAGAATAATAATCAACAATACCCTTTGGAAAATAACATAAACTATTTTTGAATGGCTCAAGAATTTTTTTTTCAATATGCACCTCTTCCTGCACCTCTTCCCACTTGATCCAAATGCACCTATTCCTACTTGCTTTCTCTCTTCTTTCTTTTTTCTCCATTGCCTGCAAAAAAATGGGAAAATAATTATCATAACTAACACTTTTTTGTTGCTTTGCAAGCGTCACCCCATCCAAATAAAACACAAAATAACCTCCAACCACCTTGAGAGAAATTCCACAACTGATGATCACACTTGTACCTTCAGAGAAGTTTTCCCTCCTCATTCACAACTATCTTGAACAACAAGCTAAACCCAAAGAACGACACCCAATAATTCCTTTTCAAAAAATGAAACAATATAGCCTTTTTTTCAATAGGACCTTATAAAAAAAAAAACAATATAGCCATAGGGCAATGCCCTATCAAAAATTGTGTAGACATTCACTATATTTTCCAAAGCTTTAAAAGGTAGCTATTACTTACAACCATCACCACTACACGTAAACCATACAATAATTAATGTTGATGCCATTTCACTAGCCTTATCTATCGGCATGGCAAACACTTATTATTTAAAAAAGAAAAGAATAATCCACCACCTTTTTGTTGACCATGCTAAACAGAAGCCATAAATGAAACAATATAACCTAAGGTAGACAACAATAGTGAACAATTCCTTATGAAAAATAAGATGAACTGCATAACATTAACTAGTTTATTGCATTGCAACCATCACCACAAAACAAAAGCCATAAATGAAACAATATTGGTATCAATAGTCACCTAGATGGGGAAACCCACAAAACACTAAAAATCACAGTAACAAACCCATGCAAAACCATTGCCACAAAATTTGAACCATAAATCAAACAATATTAGTTTGAATGAACTATATATAGTCTTTTTTCAATTGAACCTTATCAAAAAGGAAACAATATACCCTAAGCCAGAGAACAACAATCAACACTACCTTATAGAAAACAATGCAACCTATATAACATTAACTATTTCATTGCATTGCAACCATCACCACAAAAATATTCCTTTTAATAGTGACCTAGATGAAAAACCCATAGAACACAAAAAACTCGCAGTAACAAACCAATTCAGAACCTTCACCACAAAATGCGAACCATAAATGAATCAATATTGGTTTCAATAGCAACCTAGATGGAAAAACTCAAAAAAAAATATATGAGATTAACTATTTTGCAACCATTAAGACAAAATGGAAGCCATAAATGAAACAATATAGTTTGTAAATATATATATATATATGTTTGTGGCAGGCTATATTGTTTGATTTTCCAACAATGCCTTATCGAAATTTGTGCAGACATTCACTAAGTTTTCTGAGGGTTTTAAGGGCAGGTGTTACTTACAACCATCTCCACTACATGGAAACCATACAACAATTAATGATGATGCCATTTCGCTAGCCTTCTCTATCGACATGCCAAACATTTTTTATTTGAAAATATAAAAAACAATCCACCACTAATTTTTTATGGGTTTGTTACTATGAATTTTTGTGCTCTACAGGTGTTTCCATCTAATGTTGTGTTTCATTTTACTTTTCTTGTGTGAACATATGTATGTATGTAAAATTAGATGTAGACAACATTCATATATACTCAAGTTTATAGTAAGCATAACAAGAAATAACTTTTCTACATACAATGTGTTGAAAAGCTCTTCAAAGTTATTCAAGGAAGAAGTTCTATAGAGATGGTGGCATCAATGTTTCATATAACACTCAAAATATGATTTATTATTCCAACAATGTTTTAGTTAATATCAATGTTGTTTGCAATTGCTATTACATACATGCAAATCTGCACATGGCATTGTTCATCAGTATTTCCCTTGCAACCATTTGCACCACATGTAAACGAAAAATTACCTATGTAAATTGACATAAACTATATATCATTACATTCCCATATCTACCTTTTGTTTTTATATATATTTTTGCAATATATTCCTACAAATGTAGCAAGGGAATGCAATTATTGCGTGATGCAAAAAAACACAAAATATTCGACAACAGATAATTGCACTTGGATTTTCACAAAAGCTTGTCCTCCTCACTCACACCTCTTATAGAAGGTAAAGCCACAAAACCAGACCCAACAATGACTTGTTGAAAATTGTGCAGACATTTGTTATGTTTTATGAGGATTTTAATGGCAAGTGTTACACCCATTGCCACTACATAGAAACCATACAACAATCAAAATATGACAATGATAAACCCATTCAAAACCTTGGCCACAAAATGCAAACCATAAATGAAACTATATTGGTTTCAACAGTGACCCACACTACTGAATTTGACACCATATTTCAATGGACATTCGTTGGTGGTTCAACAAATCTTTGTCAGAAACACGATGAAATGAAAAAAAAAAATTCTTTGTTATTCTTTTCTCGTCAGTTCAACGATGAATTAAGTAACTTTGTCAGATCGTTTATGTGATTTGTCAGTGACGTTCATCGAAATTATGACGAAATGAGCAAGGAGTTACGACGAACCCTTCGTCGCAGCCAAGCAACTTCATCGGACCTTTTATGTGATTCATCGATGGACTTCGTCGCAATTGTGACTAAATGGACAAGGAGTTATGGCAAAGCCATCATCGCAGCTATCGCAACTTTGTCGGACCTATTCGGTGATTCGTCGGTTGTGTTCGTCAAAATTTCGATAAAACAACGCAATTTTTTGTAAAAAAATATCTGTTGAAATGTACCATCAGTGAGAGATCAATCAAGTCGCGTCCCTTCATATTCAAATCTCATGAAATTATTTTATTCGGTCATTTTCCATGTTTATTAGACACCCGCTGAGATGTCATGTAGTTTTTCCAACGCCTTGAGTCTCTTCGACAGTCAATATTACATATCACTTTGGTGTCACACAGTCTCATCGATAGCCAATAGATCATATGTATCTATGGTTTCATGCAGTCATATCGATGTTTTGAGTCTCCCCAAGAGTTATTCCTTCTGTCTTAAGCGTATCTGGTACAGGAGCACCTAGGAAGCATTAGGTAGCACTAGGCAAATTTGTGAGCCTAGGATGAAATTTTGTGGTTTTAATGCTTTAAGGTCATGTTGACCATTTAGGTTTGAGTTAGAGGTGTTAGAATGTGTTAGGAGGAAGGTTGATCAGAAGCTCATGATAGAATGGATGAGTTTAGCAACTTGTTTCTGCTAGGATTCACTAGGAATTGGAAATAAAGCCCAAAATGTTGCATTTGTGCAATTTTGGCCTAATGTGGTGGTTATGTCCAACCAAGGGGAAAACTAACCACTTTATGAACCTTTAAAAGGTGTGCCTCAACCAGGTCCATAGGTTGGAAAATATTTTGTATCATTTGGAGTTTGTTGTTCATATGAAAAAATAATGAAACTCTTGTAATTTTCTGGTTTTTAGCTCTTATTAGTGTGTTAATGAAGGGTTCCAGGCACTGAGCAGTGTGTGACATGAGAAGTAATTGTCTTTCAAGCTTTTTGAGGTTAGTAGTTAATTTGTCTCATCGTTTCCTAGTTTTTTTCTTAGTTAGTTTTGTTTCCTTCCATTGTTGATCAGTCTGGCAAACTGTCAGCCATGGAGACTTAGACCTCTGTCTTCCACTATACCTAATGTATAGTCTATGGGGATTGAGGCTAAGCTCCATGCCTATAAATATATTAGGTCTAGGAGTCTTCAGGGGTCGAGTGATCATGAGGAAAGTCTCTTCCTAGGCGAGCTTGGCAATGCCTGGCTAGGAAAGACAGTGAAAAACAAGCACTAAAGTTGCAGGGGTGTCAATCCCCTGGCAAACCAAGGTGTGTGGTGGATGCAGGAGGCCTTGCAGAGGATTGGCAAGAAGGATGGATCCCTAACAGACTGCATGGAGGAAGAATCAACTGACTACTCTCAAACAAAAGGTCAGAAATTGGCTTAAAACAAGCCTAAAAGTGCTAAGTTTGTGGCTAGGGCAGTGTACTGATAGTACAGGCTCCAAACCCTGAAAATATTCAAGGTGTGGGCATAGAAAACACAAACCCCAAGAAAATATCCTAGGTCATTTAGAGGTTTTTGGAGTGGTTTGCACTTTTCTCGGGTTAGGAGACCTAATTGGGGCTCAAGGGTTAGTAGCCTTTTTAACCCTAGAAGAGGGTTTGGTGAGACCGATGGAGAATTGGAGATTGGTGGATGATTAAGAACCCTAGAAGGATGGTCTTGAAGCCATGGGAGACATCACACACCCCTGCATCAAATTAGTGAAGGTTGGAGATTTAGCTAGCCTTTAGGAAGATTAAGGGCTAAGGAGAGAATGGCAGAGAAAGCACCAAGATTGGCTTGGTTAGGGAAATGGAGATGATAGTAGGGTTGGCTAGGAGAGCCAGGGGTGCCTAACAAGCATTAGGGCCTATAGGTTAAGGTGGTGGAGAGTGACACCAAAGGGGTTCGCCAAGGTGAGACCCAGAGCATGGAACAGTGAGTGTTCCATCCAACCCTACCCTATCAGATTGGTATCAGAGCAAGTAAAAGATTTGGGATAGAATAATATATGTCAGAGGTTGAGTCTAGTGATTCTACCATCATGGTGAAGAATGCAGAATTGGCTAAGATGGTTGAAGAGCAGGAGAAAGACAATAGGCTATTGAGGGAAAGAATAGCCCAGCTTGAGCAGGCAATGAGGAGCGTGCAATTTGAAGGAAGGGTACCAAAGGAAGAAGAGGTTGTAGAGGAAGACAAGACCCCTGAACCTGACCCTATTCTGAAAGAAGAGCCTTTCTTGAAGGCATTGAAGGATTTGAGTGGAAAAGCACTTGAAGGCATACCGTTGTTTAGTGGAAAAATGGAAGTTGATCTAGTCATGGATTGGATAGAGGGAATGGAAAACCATTTTGAATGTGATGGAGTCACTGAAGCACATAAGTTAAAGGTGGCCAAATCAAGATTAAGAGGTTCTTCCTTGACATGGTGGAAATTCATTCAGACGGAGAGGGAAAAGGAAGGCAAACAACCTATTTCAACTTGGAAAGGAATGGTTGCCGAAGTGAGGGAAGCATACATGCCAAATGATTATGAGATTCAGTTACACAAGAAGAGACAAAGCCTAAGGCAGAAATACCAAGATGTGAATACCTACACAACGGAGTTCCAAAAACTTTGTATGAGGTCTAATGTTTCAAAAGATGAAAGTCTCAAGGTGGCTAGGTATCTTAATGGCTTGAAATGGAACATTCAAGAGGAGATGGCTCTCTTAAGTCCTAAGACAGTACATCAATGTTACCAATTAGCTATCAAGATTGAGGAAAGAAACAAGAGGAAGCAAGACCAGGCTTCTAAGGGAAGAGGCAAAGGAAGAGATCAAAGAGATCAAAGAGGACAGTGAGGTGGCTACAAAGGTAGAGGCAATGACCAAAGAAACCAAGGAGAGTTTAAATCCATAGATCATGGCAATGAAACACCTTCTAGAGGAGGGTATAACAGAGGTAGAGGACCTCAAGGAGGTTCAAATAGAGGAAGAGGAATGGGAAGGAGAAATTCTTACTTTGCTAATATGAAGTGTTACCATTGTGGACAAGTAGGACATCTAGCTTATAGGTGCCTGGAGAAAGCATATTCATAAAATGCTGAGAAGAGAGTGACATATGCACAAGAGGACACCATGAGTGTCAAATTACTAGAGGTTAGTCACATTGAATTAGAAGTGGGGGAGAATATGATGTTTAGTAGAGTTTTGAGTAGACAACCGGTCAAGGAAGAGCCAAGACATTGAAGAGCCTTATTTAGAGTGAGATGCAAGATACTTGGGAAAGTATGCAAGGTCATTGTGGATTTAGGTTCAACTGATAACATCATCTCTGAGGAGGCAGTAAGGAAGTTGAAATTAGAGAAAGCACTGCACACCAATCCCTACAAGGTGACATGGTTGAACAAAGGACAGAGTGTTCTTGTCAATGAGAAGACAACGGTGGAGTTCTCCATTGGAGGATACAAAGACAAGTTGGTTTGTGATGTTTTACCCATGGATGCATGCCATCTTCTATTGGGCAGACCATGGTAGTATGACAAAAGTGTCATGTATGATGGAAAAGAGAACACCATTTCTTTCAAGAAGGATGGGAAGACATTTAAGTTGCAGTCATTGTCAGAAGAGGAAGAAGGACAGTCAAAGACCCCTAGTGTCTTGTTGAATAGTGGCAAAGAGTTCATTAACAACCTACATCAAGGAGGTGAAGGATATTTGGTTATGTCGCAACCTAAAGAAGAGAACAAGGCTGATAAAACAGTCATACCCGAAGTAGTCCAAAAGTTGCTTGAGAGGTATAAGGACATAGTGAGTGATGGAATACCAGCAACCTTACCTCCACAAAGAGCCATTAGTCATCAGATTGACTTCATACCATGTGATTCATTGCCAAACAGAGCAGCATACAAGCTTACACGAGATCAGAATCTAGAGGTAGCTAGACAAGTGCAAGAGTTATTGGATCAAGGCTTGATTAGGAAGAGCATCAGCCCATGTGCAATACCAGTGGTCTTAGCAACAAAGAAAGGTGGTAAGTGGAGACTTTGCACTAACTCTAGAGCTATAAAAAGAATTACAATTAGATATAGATTCCCTATCCCTAGGATTGAAGATTTAATGGATTGTCTTGGAGGAGCTCAGTACTTTACCAAGTTGGATCTCAAGAGTGGATACCATCATATCAGAATCAAGGATGGAGATGAGTGGAAAACAACCTTTAAGACAAATGATGGGTTGTATGAGTGGAGAGTTATGCCATTTGGCCTCTCTAATGCCCCTAGCACATTCATGAGGCTCATGAATGAAGTGCTTAAAGACTTTATAGGGATATTTGTGGTAGTGTATCTTGATGATATACTCATCTTTAGTAAGACAGCATAAGAACACCTAAAGCATGTGGAGATGGTCCTTAGAAGATTGCAAGAAGAGAAGTTAGCCATCAATTTGGAGAAATGTGAGTTCTTCAAATAGGAGCTTGTGTATTTGGAGTTTGTAGTATCCCAAGGATCATTGAAGATGGATCCAAGCAAGGTGGAAGCCATCCTAAACTGGCCTACACCAACCCCAGGGACTGAGGTAAGAAGTTTCCATGGTTTGGCTCAATTTTATAGAAAATTCATAAGGAACTTTAGTGGTATCTATGCACCGATCCTAGATACAATCAAAGGTGGTCTGAAAACCAAGTTTAAGTGGACACAAGAAGCTGAGAAAGTGTTTGAGAAATTGAAACAAGAAGTGGCAACTCAACCTATTCTCTTGTTACCTAGTTTTGACAAGTTGTTCACTGTGGAATGTGATGCTAGTGGAGTTGCAGTCGGAGGATTGTTAAGTCAAGAGGGTAGGCCTATAGCCTTCTTTAGTGAGAAGCTTAATGAAGCAAAGAATAAGTATTTAACCTATGACTTAGAACTTTATCCTTTGGTTCAGTCACTTAGGAAGTGGAGGCATTACCTTCTACCCAAGGAGTTTGTAGTATTTACTGACAATCAGGCACTTAGCTATATCAACACTTAAGATAAGTTGAGTAATAGGCATTTGAAATGGATGGAATACATCCAAGCTTTTACTTTTACCATTAAGCATAAGAAGGGACAGTTGAACAAGGTGGCAGATGCACTAAGCAGGAGATTGTTGACAGTGCAAGAGATACCGATCAAGAGCATTGGCATAGAGAGTTTCAAGGATCTCTATGCGGAAGATGAAGACTTTTTAGAGGTCTACAAGGTATGTTTAGACTTTGAGAATCATTTTCATAGAAAATACTCAGAGTATACTTTGCAAAGTGGTTTGTTGTTCAAAGGAAATCAGTTGTGTGTTCCAAGAGGATCAATGAGAGAAAACCTCATTCAAGAGAAGTATAATGGCAGTCTTAGTGGACATTTTGGCATCAACAAGACATTAGAACTAGTGCAGAGGTTCTACTATTGGCCTAAGTTGGCAAGAGATGTCAGAAAATATGTGGAGCAATGTCTGGTGTGTATGAAAGCTAAGGGAGGAGCTAGTAATGTTGGTTTATATCAACCCCTACCCATTCCTAATAGACCATGGGAGTGTGTGAGCATGGATTTTGTGGTAGGACTCCCTAAGACCAAGGCAGGTTGTGATAGTGTTTATGTAGTGGTAGACAGATTTAGCAAAATGAGTCATTTTATTCCCTGCAAAACTACTCATGATGCTAGCTACATAGCTCATCTTTTCTTCAAGGAAGTGGTAAGGATCCATGGACTACCTTTAATTATTGTTTCTAACAGAGATGTGAAGTTCATGAGTCATTTTTGGAAGACTCTATGGAGTAGATTAGGTACCAACCTGTCTTTCGGATCAGCTTACCATCCTTAGACCGATGGGAAAACAAAGGTGGTTAATAGGGCGTTAGGTAATCTTCTTAGGTTCCTCACTAAATAATATGGACAGACATGGGACATGGTTATCTCGCAAGCTGAGTATGCATATAATGATAGTGTAAACTGAACCACCAGGAAAAGTCCTTTTGAGATTGTGTATGGAATACATCCATGAGGCATATGTGAGATCAGAGATCTTGGAGCTATGGACCATAGAAGTGGACATGCCGAAGAATTCATTCAAACCATGAAGGAGATTCAGGAGCAGGTGAAGAAGACAGTCACCGAGGCTACCAAAAGTTGAAGGAGAAGGAAGATTTGTCAAGGAAAGATGTGCAATTTGCAGTAGGAGACTATGTCATGGTCCACCTTAACAAATCAAGGTTACAAAAGGGTACATCAACCATGTTGTAGATGAAGAGAGTGGGTCCATGCAAGGTATTAGCCAAGTATGGGAAGAATGCATACAAGGTGGAGTTACCTGCCGATCTAGGCATCTCTCCAGTGTTTAATGTAGCTGATTTGATCAAGTACAAGGGATCAGTCAAGGATTTGGATCAGAACAATAGGGAAATCTTCAAGAATGTAAGCAACATACCCCTACCTACTCTAGACAAGCAAAAATTATAACAAATCCTAGAGTCAAGAGTGCAAAAGTCTACAAGGCATAAGGTGTACATGGAGTACCTTATCAAGTGGAAGAACAAGCATGAATCAGAAGCCACATGGGTACAAGAAGATCAGTTCCAGAAGTTTGGTATTGACCTGTCATTGATCTCTCCTTCCATTCCTTAGTGTTTGGGCAGAGAGGGGGAGAATGGTGTAGGAGCACCTAGGAAGCATTAGGTAGCACTAGGAAAATTTGTGAGCCTAGGAATAAATTTTGTGGTTTTAATACTTGAAGGTCATGTTGACCATTTAGTTTTGAGTTAAAGGTGTTAGAACATGTTAGGAGGAAGGTTGATCAGAAGCTCATGATAGAATGGATGAGTTTAACAACTTGTTTCCACTAGGATTCACCAGGAATTGGAAATAAAGCCTAAAATGTTGCATTTGTGCAATTTCGGCCTAATGTGGTGGTTATGTCTGACCAAGCAAAAAAGTAACCACTTTAAAAGGTGTGCCTTGACTATGTCTAGAGGTTGGAAAAGCTTTTGTATCATTTGGAGTTTGTTGTTCATATGAAAAAACAATGAAACTCTTGAAATTTTCCAGTTTTTAGCTCTTATTAGTGTGTTAATGAAGGGTTCTAGGCACTGAGCAGTGTGTGGCATGTGAATTAATTGTCTTTCAAGCTTTGTGAGGTTAGTAGTTAAGTTTTCTCATCATTTCCTAGTTTTTTTCTTAGTTTTGTTTCCTTCCATTGTTGATCAGTCTGGCAAACTATCAACCATCAACACTTAGACCTTTGTCTTCCACTATACTTGATGTATAGTCTATGGGGATTGAGGTTAAGCTCCATGCCTATAAATAGATTAGATCTAGGAGTCTTCAGGGGTCGAGTGATCATGAGGAAAGTCTCTTCCTAGGCGAGCTTGGCAATGCCCGACTAGGAAAGACAGTGAAAAATAAGCACTAAACTTCCAGGGGTGTCAATCCCCTGGAAAACCAAGGTGTGTGGTGGATGCAGGAAGCCTTGTAGAGGATTGGAAAGAAGGACAGATCCCTGATAGACCGCATGGAGGAAGAATCAACTGAATGCTCTCAAACAAAAAGGTCAGAAATTGGCTTAAAACAAGCCTAAAAGTGCTAAGTTCATGGCTAGGGCAGTGTACGGACAGTAGAGGCTCCAAACCATAAAAATATTCAAGGTGTAGGCATAGGAAAACAAACCCCAAGAAAATATCCTAGGTCATTTAGAGGTTTTTTGAGTGGTTTCCACTTTTCTCCGGTTAGGAGACCTAATTAGGGCTCAAGGGCTAGTAGCCTTTTTAACCCTAGAAGAGGGTTTGGTGAGACCGATGGAGAATTGGAGATTGGTGGATGATCAAGAACCCTAGAGGGATGGTCTTGAAGCCATGGGAGACATCACACACCCCTACATCAAATTAGTGAAGGTTGGAGATTTAGCTAGCCTTTAGGAAGATTAAGGGCTAAGGAGAGAATGGTAGAGAAAGCACCAAGATTGGCTTGGTTACGGAAATGGAGATGATAGTAGGGTTGGCCAGGAGAACCAGGGGTGCCTAACAAGCATTAGGGCCTATAGGTTAAGGTGGTGGAGAGTGACACCAAAGGGGTTCGCCAAGGTGAGACCCAGAGCATGGAACAGTGAGTGTTCCATCCAACCCTACCCTATCAGTATCTCTACGATTCTCACCAATGATAACTTATTGTTGTGACTTTGGGGGTCGCCGAGACTTTCCTTTGACTACTTAATAGCTTACAATCAAACTTGAGCTTGAAATTACAAAACAGAATATCATGCTAATTAATTTTACCATTGCTATTCCAAACCTTTAGCTTATGGTAGAATAAGTACCAAATTTCTTGAGCATAAAAACATTCAAAAAGAATATGTTTGATAGTTTCCCGAGTCCTACAGATACTACAAATTTCAACACTTTCATGGTTAGATTTATAGGGATCTATCTTTTTCATTAATGCAGAGGTAGGTAAAGGAGAAATACTTATAATTGTAACACTATTCATAGTCCAGTAAATTATGTTAGTAATTTTTGTTCAATGGACCTCAGTTTTATCATTATACTGCCCATTTAATACCATATTTTAATCTGAGGTTCAACTATCTCAGATCTAAAGAAGCACCTTCAATTAACCATTTAAAGTACTATAAAATAAGGTAAGACTTTTACTTGAGAAAGATTAGTTACACTTGTAGGATTAAATTTCTCACAATCATTAGGATTTATGGGCACATAGATACAACCTGCAGCATATGAAGTATGGATGACTACAAGTTAGTGAAATGGTCCTTAATATGTGAGTGGTTTTTAAATTGATTGGTAGAAAATAAGGTTACAAACAGATGTACATGAAAAATTATGAGGACAATCTACTGTAATCATCAAAATAGATGAAAAGTGCAAAGTAAATAGCCAAGCTACATCTCTAGAGCCTAAAAAAAAAACATGCAAGAAACATAAAAAATGAACAAATCAGTTTTTGGATGAATACAAAATGGTGCCTTCAGCAAGTGATTCATATACTTTCACACATGACATAGGACATTAAGAAGATTTTAGTCTTCCTCTGTGAAATTAACTACTTACAAAATAAACCCAAAAACCAATATTATATACCTCCATGTCTAGCCGAGGGTAGGTATAAGAGAAAAAAACTTCTTCAATGCAATGCCAAAAAATATCAATGTGTGTGTAGGTTTGTATTACTCAAAATATCATTTCACTGCCTATGGAAAAATATCAAAGTGATGTTTTAAATTTCAATCTTCACATGGGCTCCCTTATTGCTACACATGCATATACAAGAATTATTCGAGCTCTAAACTATTCAAATATTAAGGATTTAATTAGCTATAAGATGGAAAGTTGTTGTTTAGACATAATCCATCATCTTTTACAGATCTTTATTCACTCCTAGCGCTTTAGATAAATTTGTGTAAATGAGACAGAAATGTGAATATTTTATCACAAAGAAAATTCTTAAAAGGAGGGGGGAGAGAGCAAAGGGTAGGGGGCAAGAGAATGCTTGAATGTATAGGAAAGTATAACATTTTGATCATTATAACAATGAAATGAATCTTAATTTTGAAGCATTAATATCATTTACAACATTTATGTTCAAGAATGAATGTAAGTAGAGAAACTTTTGAATACCTACAGATGGTACAAAATTTCATGGTTAAGTTGAAGCCTCCCATCAACAACAAGATCCAAATATCCATGTATCTATCTCAATTGAGCCTCTAAACCCTTCAGAGCTATCAATTTTTCCACTAACCTGTTATGCACAAAAGTCAAATTTTAGAGTTATGTCACCACTGAAAATAGAAGAAATAGAGCTTTGAAACTAAATCCACACACAACACAATGTGGTATTCATACAAATCCATACAAACAAACTAAACTCAGAACATTGGAATGGAAACAACTTCAAATTATGATGCAGAGCATGGATTCAGGGTATAAAGAATCATTTTTCTACCACCAAGTGAAAAGTTAGCACTTTCTTTCATCTTTGCATATTGGTTTGATGCTTCAAATGATGCATTTCTTATATTGAAAAGTGCATTACCTTATTGAGCTTCTCTTTGTTTCGAGAATAGTTTAATATTCTCTACTTAATAGGGCCAACCACGTGACGGTGGAAGCTCATTTGGCCCCTCCCCCCCTCTCACATCACTCTCAATTCCCCATACACAATCATATAACATTAATCATTCATTCATCCATTAATAACATATAACATTCATTCATTCATCCATTAATAACATATAACATTCATTCATTAACATATATACATTCATTAATTAACAACATATTCACATTCATTCATTAACATATAATATTCATTCTTTTCAGTTTTTACATATTATCAAAATATGGTTGTCATGATATGCTACATAAAGCTGAAGTGGAGTATCATTTTCTAAATCAATATTTGTCCCCCCTTTAGTTGTTATGCCCTCTGCTCATGATCTTAATGTATGCCTAGTCGTCTGCTCATGACGTGGATGTCACTGCAAGGGGGGGTCTGCTGTAATAAGAAAGAAATGTTAAACTAATATGTTTTATTATTATTGTTACAAGTATTTCATTTATTAAAATAACATTAGAGTGGTTCTCTTTACCTGATGGGTCCACATCATTTTCTTGAATTTTTGTTATAGACTCATGCTCAACATGTTAAACACCCTCTAAATCCTGATCTGCAGTTGAAACATGAAAGGTTACATTAATTAATACACCAATTGAAATTAAATATGTTTAAGAGAACATGAGGGTGGTCCTCTTTATCTGATGGGGCCACATCATGTTCTTGATCTTCTCTAGCCTAATCATGCTCAACACATTGATCACATTCTACATGCTCTAAAGTTGAAACACGAAAGGTTACATTAATTAATACACCAACTACAATTAAATATGTTTAAAAGAACTTTAGAGTGGTCCTCTTTACCTAATGGGGCCACATCATATTCCTGATCTTGTCTAGCCTGATCATGCTCAACGTGTTGATCACGCTCTACATGCTCTAAAGTACCAGGATGCACACCATGACCTTCATTTGTACATTGTGCTCCACCCTCACCAGGTTCCATTCCAATGTCAGGTGTAGTATTATAATTGGTTGAATGTTCAAAACAAATAGGCATGTAATTACTTTATGGTGGAAATTAATATTGAATAGATTGTACAAGTATTCAATTTTAAATTAACTTTATTGATTTTATTTACCTGTGTGTCAAATGCAATGGAAGATTGTGTTTTCCCAATCAAGGCTCTTAGACATTCAACCACGGCTCCATAGCCTTGCTGGAAGTAAATCTTCAGGTCCTCTTCTATGGGAACTCTATTGAATTCAGATCCCTACATTTTTGCATAAGATCATGAATTTTGCTTCTATGGTGTGATAAAACCAAAATTATTTTCAATTTATTATAATTTGGATGCAATATTTCATATAACCACCAGAGCCAAGTTTGTGTTGCCTGTGCTTTTCTAGTCTTGCCTTTGTTTCCTTTGATGTATCGGGCAGCCTATGAAAATTTTGAAATACGTTAGATTATGTAAAAAGAAAGAGTAATTAGTATATAATTACATTGTTGATAGTATCACATACCTTCCTTGGCCTGATGGTGTCTTTCCTTTTTTTCTTTTCAGCCTTCTCCTTTCCATCCGACACCAGGTCCTTCCACTCCCTCTCTGGAATCATGGGGGGACGCTCGTACTTTTTGTTCTTCTCTAAATGTGACATATATTGGTCCCTTGCATACTTTAGATAGGTACCGACTTTCTTAAGGATCTTGATTTGGTTGAATGTTTTATCACCACACAACACAACTAAATGGTTAATGAGCTCATCTTTTAAATCTTGATTTTGGGCATTCCACTATGTACCTATGGTGGGCCCAAAGAGTTCCAATGTAATATCACTTAGATGTTTATAAAAAACATCATTTCCTGCAAAATGATCATGGGATCAATAGTCTAAAAAAATTGATCAATAAGTAAATTTCAGTTGGATTATATATAATAATAATTAAAACATTTTAAAGTACCTAGGACCTTCTCTATCTTTATGGGAACGAAATCCTCGGTCATCACAAGTGTGACTGGAAATTTTCTCGTACTAGTAATACGGGAAGATCTAGGAAATGTTGCTAAAACATCACCAGTACTAGTGGCCTCTGCATCCCCAGGTACATGTCCTGACGCATCTTCTGGTATGTGTTCGCTGCCAGAGGGTGCATTAATGGATGCCTGCATGGTATGTGTTGCCCACATTTCACACGATAATATAGGCACAAATGATGGGGTTAGATGATGTGATGTATGCGTAGGAAGATTAGGATGGAAACTTGTACCAACCCTTACTCCTTGGGTAACACTTTTAGTACCCTGATCATGGCCAGGAGCATCATGAGGAGGAACATAACCCTGTAAAAACAACACATATTTTAGTTCATGACATAAAATAGTACAAAATATAAAACCATGAATGAACTTATGTTATAATTAAAGACCTCATGATAGCTTACTTGCAAGTCTTGTAATCTCTCAGTCAATATTTTAACCCTCTCTCTTAGCTCATCTGTTTGAGGCACTATGAACATCAACTTAACCATTTCTTCATTGCATTTTTTTTGGATCTTTTTTATCGTATCGAGAGGGTTTGTTGAATAAGCGATTTCATCATCAAAAAATATTAACTGCACCTCACTATGGATGCTCTCCTCTACTGCTGGTGCCTTTCCCCGATTAGTTGACTGCAACAAGAATATTAAAAACATTATCGAGATTAACAAAAAAAAATTATGAAAAAAACATAATAATAAAACATTTTGCTCGTATCTAATTTGTACAATTACAATAAGGTAAACCTATTGGGTAGAAGCTCCTGAAGATACATCACAATCTGTGCTCTGGGCTAGAGCCTTCTCCGTATGATCAATGTCCTCTTGTGACAAAAATTAAATATAAAAAAACATTACCGAAGTAAAACCAATAGACTTATGAAAAAAAAATATAAGAATAAAATGGTATATTGGAGTCATTAATTAGAGGTTGGGTAAAATGGTACATAGTACGTACCACCCCCATAGTAATTGTGTTTGTACCTAAGAGATTCAAATTGTAATCGATTAGCAACTCTTCCCCTACAGTTATTGATTTTATCACACATATGAATACATGGTTTCCTTCGGGTGCCTCAAATATGCAATTGGGTTGCTTATTTGTTGACCCAGGTCATGTATTGTTTATAAACCCTACAATATTCCCTGATGCTTTTGGCCTTCCGTCAATGTACATAGCCACTCCTTTATTTTGATCCTTATATTTTAGTTGTATATAATTTTTTGATAGTGCATACCTACGCATACTTCGTGTATACCAAACCAGTTGCATCCAATCTTTGTAACTGTAACAGGGTCCAACATACTCCATCAATTCAGTAACTTTTTTGTAACAAAACTTTATGCCGTCCATGCAAAATAGGCCCAAACCATGTAATGATGATGGTGCTATGTGATATATCCTCTCGTTCACACAAAAATCAGTGTTTATTGGAGGAAGTTCCTTGGGTACCCATTGTTTCTATAGATGTTTGTACCTCAAGGGCACCTCGACGTCGCCTATGCTCTCATCATCATAAGAACATGACCCCCCTTTAGCAAGAAAAAATTCCATGGATTTACGGAATTTTCTTCTAATCTTTTGATCTCTAGTTGATCTCCCTCTTTTAGACATACTACATATCTCGCTTTCCTCTTGTATTCTTGAATTTCCCTCGCTCAAGGAAGACAAATCTGACAAATACCTATTTGGTGGTACCTGTACTCATAAGGTTGTTGGATGAAGTTCTTTCATGGTGATGTGATCCCAAGGTGACATTATGATTAATCTATCATTTCATCGCTAGAATTTCATAGGTTATAAGGTAATCAAGTTTTGATAGATTGCAAGCTATTGTTACTACCGTCTAAATGTGCCCATCACAAATAAAATCTACTTAACGTTTTAACTCCCAAACTTTGTAACAAGTGTTAAATGTGACTATGGTCCACCAGTTACACAACCAAGGCCTAAAATGTATTCTCTAATTGTAATCAAAGGACTTTTTCTCTTCATTCAAGTAAATAAACTTGAAGGGAAACACCACCAAGTGGTTTATTGGACACCTACATGACTAAAAATAGCAGAAAATTTACATTTAATTTCCATATGTCTAAGTGGTTAATGGGGAGGGAGTGTGTACTAGGCCTGGTTAAGTCATCATAAGTTTATGCTTTGGCAATAAAATTCTTTTAATTCATATTAAATCTTCCTATGTCTAATTGCTAGGAGACTTTTGGTATGTTTTAAGGTAGGATGATTGATGAAAGAGCCCAAAGACAGGCCTCTCTCCATGGTATCTAGGTACACATAGCAATGGTCTTCTCTTATACGGTTGGACATTATTTAAAGAACTTAGTTAGGAATTATTCATTTAACCTAAGTTTTTCTCATAATTCCATCATTGGAAAAGTATGATCAAATTCTTCTATTATGAAGAATTGGTCTATCTGCCTCTAGTAATCACTATAAATTTTTGTAAGGATAAAATGACTAATTATATCAGGTAGGGGAGAATAAACTTTGAGTTCTTCAAAGATTATATTCCTCTATTCATAATTTTTAAGGGTTGTGTGTGGAGGAGGTTATCACTACCAAGAAGGGAGGAGACCTTTCCTTGTATTCTTTCATAATTTTCATTATTCTTATTTATTTTACACTTACATTTACAAATACACATACATATGCATTTACTGTTTTCATTTATTTCTCATGTAGTTTAATAGTTTGATCGATTTCATATTATATGTGTCGAAGACTTTAAAATTTCAATTACATTAATTTATGGATATGTTGTATCTATAATACTACAAAACCATATGCTCTTTGCATTTACACTTGCATTTAGAAATACACATTTATAAACACAGATATAGATTTCTTTAATGATATATTGCATTTAATGTTCTAGGAGAGCATCTAGTAATTTCATTTACATTTACATTTAAAAATACATATATATACATACATACATACATACATACATACATATATATGTGTGTGTGTACGTATATCATTTATATATTCAGTGTTCAAAAACAACCCATTAGGACTACACATGGATAAAAATTCATAAAATCAGATCTCCCATACATGTTTTGTTTAAACCTAGGCTTGAACCTCTCATTTCACATCCTTTTCTTCACAAAACTATTGAGGACAACAACTATACCTTCTTTATTTATCATCCTACACCTTATTCATGCATCCTACAATTACAACAGTATCCATGGGGCCTCTTACACAAGCTACAATAATCACAAAAAGTGTAAGAGCCCCTTTATATCATATTTGGACTACAAAACCCTCAAAAATAGGGTAACTCAGATTATGATTTGTTGGTGAGTTGTATGGATAAAATCATTAGCACCAGCTCATTCTTGGAGTCTTTTGAAAGAGAAGTGAATTAGGTGGTAGTTAAGTACAAACCTTATAGTTTCAAGGTGAATGAGGTGATCAATTTCGAATGGCCAACTGATGAAGGGTGCTAGAAATGGGTAAAAGTATTTTTAACTGAGGAAGAGTGAAAAGGAGTAGGCTGCTAACGGTTGACAAATCAGCTGTTGCAGTTACAATAGATTCCAGTTTTACTTTTTGGTGACATTCTAGGTACAAAATTCTTGAAGTTTTTTTTTTCTGCATCAACCATTCTCAGCGGGCACGATGAACAAGAAGATTCTTTGGGGAGATTGTTGATGTAACAAATTTTTTGAATATCACAAGGCGGTCCAATTGGCTAGTGACACGTGTGCTTTCTATCCCAATGCTTGTTTGCCCGTCCTTTTTCTATAAGAAGGATTTCAAGGCTAGAAGTATGGGTTAGCAAGTTAGATATTTTTGGTCGAGTTTAGATGAAGTTGCAAAGAAAATTGTAAAGTCTGATGGTTTTAGGGAAAATGCAATTTAGGTTTTGAGTCATTCTATAGTAGGTTTTGAATTCATGGGGATTTGATGTTTTACGATAGTATTGGAATTTGAATTGATATGATTAATTTGAACTCATGTCTCTCCATTGTACAAGCATATCTGAATTTTGAATAAAATGATCAAGGGTTGTTTCGTTCATCTCACTATTGTGGTGTGTATGATTATTGTTTTAGGTTTAATTCAAGGAATTAATTAAAATGTTTGAATGAGATTGTAGCTGGATATGTTCTGTATAAGGATTTGATAAGTAGTATTGGGTTAGAATACATATTGATGAGATTGTAAAGCAATGTTATCAAGGATCTTATATGTTATGTGTTAGATCTATGATAAACCCTTAGATGCTTATAAATTTGACTCCTCCAATGGATTTATGGTGCTGATCTAAGTTGTATTTATTCGTATGGTTCAGTATTTGTTTTCGTTTACCTAGAGCTTGCTACAAATTGTAAATCAATGACTATCTTATACTGTGAAATGTTGTTGTAGTTATCTCATGCTCCAAATAGTTGATATTATTGATAAACAACCAATTCTATTTAGTATTATCCTATTATGTTGAGCTATTAAATGAGATTATCTGTTGTTGTTAATGTTTTTTATGATGATGGTGCAGAGGTTGTAAATGCATTAAGGGATCACCCTCCCAGGTCTTGCAAAGCCCAAAGTGTAGGAGGTCTTTCAAATCCTTGTCAGTTGGTCCAGGTCCTAAGAGCTACCCTTTATTGGAATTGGCAATTCCATAGGTAAATTAGAAGATCAACCTACTTACCGTAAAAACAACCAACACCTTGCATATGTTTATGGTGGAGGTATTAAAGAAGAATGGTATGCCTCTATTTCCATTCATTAGATCTACCTTAGCCTAGCATATACTTGGGCTATGTCTACAATTGCTTCAGGCTCATGCAATGAAGGCTATGTGTGATGAAATCCTAGACCTCAACCAGGATGTGGGTATATTATGGGAGTTTTGCTAAGACCTGAGGCTGGTGGATAAAAATGTGAAAGACTAAGCTATTTTATTTTTTTTGTCTTATCTTATACCATTTAACGAGAATGGGGGTGCCAATGTATGAGAAGATCTTTGGAAACTAGGCATGAAAATTGAAGGTTAAAGAGAATGGGGGTGCCAAACTTATAGTACTCATTGCCCCTTGGTCGTCGATTTTCCTTGAGTGCCCTCAACCTCATCCTCGGCACTGGTATTGACCTTGTTTTCACTCCTCCAAACTCTTCCTCGGCACTGATATTGACCTTGTTTTCACTCCTCCAAACTCTTTGTTGACATTGGTATTGACCTTGTTTTAACTCCAAACTCTTCCTCGACACTGGTATTGACCTTGTTTTCACTCCTCCAAAATCTTCCTCGACACTGATATTGACCATGTTTTCACTCCTCCAAACTCTTCGTCGCCGCTGGTATTGACCTTGTTTTAACTCAAAACTCTTCCTCAGCGCTGGCATTGACCTTGTTTTCATTACTCCAAACTCTTCCTCAGCACTAGCATTGACCTTGTTTCCACTACTCCAAACTCTTCCTTAGCACTGGTATTGACCTTTCACTTCTCCAATTTGATGAGCTACAACCTGGTTTTGTTAGGTTTTACAGTATGTTAATTAAGTTCAAAATTTTGGCACCATTTAGCTAGGTTTTAATATTCTACAATATAGTTAAGTATATATTAGCTATATTTTACATAATAAATAATATAATTATTCAACTTATTATAATGATATATTATATTCTTTAAAAAAATTATTAAATACGTATAAAATTATTATAATTAATAATTAATAATAAGTATATTTTTTATATAATACAAAATATAATTAATATAATATATATTTAATATAATAGCAATATATATTAATATGAGAGAGAGAAACTAAATTTTGATTGGTTGTTTCATGTCAACAATCCAAGGATGGCATGTGTCCTTGGAGGAGTTATGCTCAAGGTAGCATGCCATTTGATTGAAGATATGATAATTCTCCTTTAAGACCTCTTCAATGTACCCATTGCACACTTAAGGAGACAAAGATAAATATAGGGACGAAAATATAGAGAGAGAGAGAGATAATGACAAGCATACAAATAGAAAGGGAGACAAAGAGATAGAGAGGGGTAGAGAAATAAAGAGATAAGGATGAATAGATAGAGATATAGGGAGGTTGATTGATATATCTCTCCCTGTCGCTCTCTATATCTCTATATCTCCCACTCTCTGTCACTGCCACCTCTTCTCCCCTCTATCTATTGAGCTATCTCTCCCTCTCCCCCCTTTCTTTCTCATTCACTCCATCTCTCCCTCCATCTCTCCTACTCTATATCTCTATCTCTATTTCTCTTTTTATCTCCCTCTCACTCCTCTCTCTATCTCTTTCTATCTATATCCCTTTCTCTCCCTCCCCATCTCTATCCCCCCTCTCTATCTCTCACCATCTCTCCCTCCCTATCCCCCCTATCCATCGACTCTCTATCTCCACCTCTCTTCCTTTCTATTCCCATATATCTCCATCTCTCTTTCTCTTCCCATATATCTCTATCTCTCTCTCTTTCTCTCCCCATATATTAACTAAGAAGCCGGCAATAATACAATGAGTATGTGTTGGTAAACTATAATAGTGTTTTATTAAACTATAAGTAACACTTATCTTTCTAATGTCAATCAACTTCTTAAAATGTGTTTTATTAGGCTATAGAGTAGTTATTGTCCACCTCTTCATTTCAACATGCAGTACTAAATGCAACAATTGTTTTGTTTCTTTGTCAAGTTTCATTAACCAAGCTATTCTTGGAGTTTGGAATAAAGTTGTGTTATGACCCTTCATCTCTTTAAAATAATTAGACAATATTAGCGAGATCAGGAAGGGGAGAAAACTAAACTCCTTCAAAATAGGGGTAGTTGTGGGTTTGTTGGTTTTATTTGTATACTATATACTTAGTTCCTCTAGGATAAATAAGTCACTTTAGATCATTTTCTTAGTTGTGTATCTTAACTAATATAGAGTAAGATTTTTCATTTTAATTGGCTACTACATAATAGTTTATGTGTTGAAAGAATTGTTTCCATTATTTGTAGTTTTTACATTGGAATACACCAAATCATATTTAATTTCATGCCAATATACTTCTTTCATAAAGAGATATTATTTTTTGAAATAAGTGCTTCATAACCATCCTAATAATCAAATCATATTAACCTATCAAAAGGCAATAGGAATTTTCTAAAGAAAAACACTTGAATAATCATAGGAGTGTGGCACAGAGAAAAGTGATCCATATAATAACAACTAGTTGGTTAGACCATTATGTCTGGGATCATTATAGGCAAAAGGTACTTAACATGAAAAAAGTAGCGACTGAACTAAGCAAAATGCTGAAAATCTTAAGGATTATTTAGGGTTGGCTAATGATACATTATAGCAATGCAAACAAAAAGTACCTAAAATTAGATATCGATTTTGGATATCAATTTGTCTAATATCTAATTTGAAAACATTTAAAATGTAAATATTTTGGTGCTATAAATTAGATATCAATTTCTACAAAGGTGAGTAGGAGGTGGAGATTGGTGAGGAGAGTGAGAGAGAACAAGGAGAGAGAGGGAAACAGGGACAAAGGAGGGAGGGAGAGAGAGATAGGAGAGATAGAGAGGAAAGGGAGAGATATATAGAGAAATAGTGGGAGGAAGGGAGGGGAAAGGGGGAATAAGGGGAGAGTAGAGAGAGAATTAGGGCCGAAGGGAGAGGGGAAGAGTGTTGAGGGGGAGGAGGAAGGGATAGAAAGTTTAAGGGGTTTAGGGTTTAGAGTTTATGGTTGAGGTTTAGGGATGAGGGGGTAGGAGGGAGAGACTTGAGAGAGAGAGAGGGAGGGAGTGGGAGAGAGATAAAGGAAGGGAGTGTTAAGGTTAGAGGGTAAAGGGTGGTTTAAGGGTTAAGGGTTTAGGGTTTAGGTTTTAGGGATGAGGGGGTAGGAGGGAGAGACTTGAGAGAGAGAGAGAGGGAGGGAGTGGGAGAG